>JAOTQR010107496.1:0-26925 GCA_025774065.1 Solanum ossicruentum | reverse complement strand
AATTTCGGTAGAATTATAGAATATGATTAGAAAGGAAAATCGACTTAGTAGGTGAATATGTGTCCCTACCGGACACCAGTCACGACCCCAGGGAGGGGTGTGACAGGATTGAGGCTGATTTCTTGCGAATTCGATTGTCTATCTCTGTACCAGGTATGTAAGGCTACTCATAGCGTTGGATTGAGTTCATCCACGCGCCCCACATGTTGATCCTTTGAAATTGAGTTCGAGTGAAGTTTCATCCTAAATTCTTGAATTAAGTGTTCGAGTTTTCTATTGTCATAATTAATTTTCTTGTATACAATAATATCTTAGTGATGTTCTTAAAGTTGAGTATTTGATTGGTTGTATGTTCATGTCTTCATTCACATGAACCCTAATTGAGTATTATGTTTGATTTTATGCATTATTTTCAAACTGAGGTTGATGGTTATACTGAGCATATTAAACACCGATGATTTGTTTTTGCATATTGTACTGAGTCTGTATGAATATGAGTTTTGACCATAAATAATAATTTGAGAAAGAGTTTTAATGATATGTAAATGTTTTTGAAGAAAATTTTTAAAGGGGAGCACTTGATGTTTTGAGAAAGTATTTTGATGATAATGTAAATGCATTTTTAAATAATATTTATTGATGAAAGAAGATGATGATGATGTTTGAGATGATCTTTTAAGAAATTATTTGGGGAATAGTATTGAGAACCGAATTGAGTAAGAGGAAATACCCCATAATAACGTTGCCTATGTAGGATAGTTGCACAGCACATTCTGGCATATCCTGTCCCAAAATGATGGAAGAGGCTGATGGATAATGATTCCATGATGTTGAGGTTGACGTCCTTACCTTAACAAGTAACGGACGAGCGAGCAACAACATCGTGTTCATTACGCACCCATCAAAGAGGGTGGTGGGATTTCTGTCGATTAGAGAAACTCCTAATTTGCATAACATATGTGACTGAGTTGCATACTAGCGTATCTTTTGAGGAGAATTATTTTATTATAAAATTTGAACAATTTGGTGTGAGTAGCATCCTATTGAGTTATTTCCAAAGCATGATTTTATTCCTACACTTGTATGTCTTACTAAGTTGAGTTGAGTTCATTTTGAGTTGAGTTACTTGATGTGATTATATAATTTTCCTTCTAGCTATTTTACATACCAGTATATTCCATGTACTGACACCCATTTGGGCATGCATCATTTCATGATACAGAAGAAGGTATTAGAGGACTTTTACAGACACACCGTTGAAGTTCAAATCCGTGATTTCCAAAGATAGTGAGCCCTCCTTACCTTCAGAGGAGCCTTTTCACTTTCACTAGTACTTTATTTTCCTTGAGTTGGGTTGTCATGGTCTATCATGGTACTTTCTAGATGTTAGAGGTAGAGGCTTCATAAACATTGAGTAGAGGTTGATGATTGCCATTATTTTCTAAACTTTGTTCGTTAAAAACATTTATCTATCATAAGATTTAGTTACCTAATCTATTTTTGATTTCTACTTGAGTATTCGTCCGCTATTGAGTCAAAGGTGGCAATGAGGTCAAGAGGTTCGATCGGGGACTAGCAATAGTCTTTGAGTGTCGGCCACACCAAGCGTACCCTCCCGGGGTGTGACAGACTTGGTATCAGAGTACTAAGTTCAAGTTTCTTAGGGAGTCTATGAAGTCATGCCTAGTAGAATCCTTATTATTGGTGTGAAGAGCTCCACATCCATAATAGGGAGACTATAGGACATTAGGAGTTGTCTCACTTCTTTCATATTCTAAATCGTGTGATAGAGTCAAACTATATGAAAGTTCTCTTCTAAATCGTGCTTTACATGTTTGCAGACCATGCCTTCTAAATGCAACATGGACTTGAGGGATACCATCAGCACTGAGAAGCTTAAGCCTACTACCTAGCTGGTTATGCATGATTGATGGGTAGAAGAGAACAAAGAGAGTGAGATGGAAGACCCTTGGAGCAAAAAGGCTGAGCTAATAGGACCAGAGCATTAGTAAACTTAAGAAAGAGAAGGGAATATATCCCTTTTTCTGCAGAGATCCTGGAGTTATGCGCCACCAGCAGTATGTGCACCCACGTCTAATAGTAGATATAATTTGTGGCCGATAAGAAACCAACCTTTCAACATTTGGAACCCTTCATACCAAGGAATTATGGATCGAGGCCATAAAGGAAAGCCACCATGTAGAGAGTGTGGCAAACTTTATTTGGGGAATTGTAGAAAGGGCACTAAGAAATGCTATAAGTTTGGCCAAGAGGGTCATTTTCAGAGGAATTATCTAAAGTGGGCTAACCAAGCTCAACCCACTAGATCTACACCACCAGTTAGAGAAAATTAGAGAGACGCTACTTCTAGCACGAGCGAATCCATAGACCAATTATGTGTCGTGGTAGTCACCCAGATCAGAGGAACACTTCAGGATGTTGTGATGGCTACGATTTGAGTCCTTACTCTTGATTATTTGTGTTGGTAGACCCTAGTGCTATCCCATTAGATATGTACCCTTATGTGGCTAAGAATTTGATTGAATTCTCGAGTGTCTTCCTAAGCCTTCCAGCGTGTCTACTCCTATTGGAGATACTATTCAATCTGAGAGGGTCCATAGAGATTGAATTGCGCCAATCTATCACAGAGATACCAAGAATGACTTAGTTGAGCCAATTGAGATACACCCCAAGCTCTCTTGTCTGAAACTTACACTTGATGTTATCCATGAGAGAGAAACTTCTATCTCTAAGGAGTTTAATGTTACCATCTAAGAGTGTGACTTGAGGTCTTGTAAATCATGAGTAGAGTTGTTGTCCTAGAGTTAGAAGGACGATGAGGGAAAGAAATGGGCAAGATAGTAAGAGTGATGGCTGACTGAAGCTTATGTTGATGTATTCTGATATTTATATTAGTGAGGGTGAAGTAAAGATGTGGAATAGGTGGAATAGAATACTTTTGAGGTGATAGATTTAAACTAGGCTCATGATTCTAAGGGAGAGGCTTGTGAAATTCATAGAGTCATAAGCTTAGCCAGATAAGGAGGTATAGTGAGTGGGTGAGTGGTACATGAATTGTGAAGAGGGGATGTGTTGATCGATTATTGGCTATGAGATTTTAGTAAGACTATATTCCTAATGTTTACCTAGTAGTTATGGGTTACCATATATGAGGGAAGTTTGTGATGCGCATGTTAGTACTAGACCCTAAGCTTGAATTTTGAGGAGTAGGTTAAAAAGGAGATAGCATTGTGACCGCGATAGTTTTTGTTGGACATTCGCCCTAAGAGGTTCACCATAGTTTGTGTTTGAGATTAAGGTGTTGGATTGCAAGGAGTGTGATGTTATGAGTATGGTGTAGGTGAGATGGAAATAGAGAATTGAGGATGAAACATTTGACAAGAGAGACTTAAGATGTGTAACCATGATAGAGTAAAGCTGTGTGAAACTTTAAGTTATGACTGTTATAAAAATCTAGATGGTATATTTGAGTTGTCAATGTGGAGTAGACTGATGTAAGCATTCTTTGTTATCCTGAGCAACTAAGTGATTGGGACGTATGATTAGATGATGATGAGTTTTCCTATTATAGTCTAAGTCCTATACAAATTGAATTTATGGGAGCACAAAAGTGGGAGTTTGCAGGCAAAAAAACCCAAGAGGTTAGATTATAAGAGTTATAGGAAGGGATTATGTATGTTGATAAGAGCAGTACATATAGAAAGATACTCATAGAGCTAGAAGGAATCAAAGAGTAGTACCTTCAAGGAAAGTTCTAATAGCGGTTTTACATCTTTCAGTATAGTATAACAAGAGATTTTAAGATGTTCTTGTGGATAGTAATGCCCCAATTATGTGGAGAGCTCTACTTGTAGCTTAGTAAAGAGGATTGGTTTGCAGACTTAGAGAGTGGACCTTTGAGCTAAGGAGGAGATGAGGAGCGATAAACTGAAGTGCAACTTGAATTTTGATGGTGATGAGTTGATTAGGATGAGGCATTGTGTAATGACCCAGGTATTGTACGATTTCGTTGGAGCTTGGAATTTCATTTTTCTGAAATTTTTGGACCAAGTGGCACTCCAAGAAGGACCCCACGGCCCGTGTGAGGTCACATGAACTGTGCAGGGTCTCATGGAGTGGCCCTTGGACCTTGAACATTGTTTGGTTCCAAATTGTGGAGATTAAAAACAAAGCCACATCACACTTGACCCCCCACAGGTGGCCCATGGCATGTCAAATGAAACCCCTTTAAGTCAGCTTCGTAAAACACTTGTTTTCACCTTACTCCAATGTCGGATAATGAAGTTATTATCATTATCGTGAGACCCTCTTGTGCAGTGGTGCCAAACAAACAGCTTGACGGGTAGTGATGCCTTTGACGGGCTGTTTGCATGCCTTGGGGATGGAAAGGGCCATTTTTTGGCCTAAGGCAACACGACCAGTGGCACAGGCTGTGTGCCTTGCCACTGACCATTTGGATGACTCGTGAGCCTGAGTCATTGGGTGGCTTGGCCATATTTGCATGCCTACATATGGTGCAACAGACCACTAAACGGACCGTGAAGCATCACATGGCCCGTGAAGTGGTCCGTCAAAGTGACAAGATGTGATTTTTCTCTAAGTGTTCCCAACTCCCATTTATTTTTGAAGTACCTTTTGACGAGCACTCCATGCGACCCGTGGAGTGCCCCACAGCTAGTCAAACCTCTAGTGAGGGTACACATTGTCAAATTTTCCATCCATCTAATGGCATTTTCATAAATTTTAATTACTGTAATGACCTTTTTTGACTTCCAATGTCATCTTAACCTCACCAAAAGACCTAAACCCTATTCCAAAGGATCAAACTCATTACTCTCATCTCGAATACACTCTCAATTCTCTCAATACACTAAGACCCCAATACCAATTTCAAGGAAACTCAAGAACAAATTTAGATTCCTATACCCACTTCCAAGCTTCCATTCTTTATCAACTCAATTTCAAGTAACTTAATGTGTAAGGTATGTGGGTTGATCCTTGATTCCTTCCAATCAAGGAGACCCAAAATTATTTTCAAGAAAACCTACATAGATTTTTCTTACTTTTATTTGGGGTTTTGAATATTATGATTCCTAAAATTCTATTGGTGCATGGGTCGTGTTTATTTGATGATTTTAATATGATTTAAACCATTATATGAGGATTTACTTTGGGTTTATGAAATTATAACTATGCATGTTCCTCTTTTGAATTATTTATACATGGGTGATACACTATGGATTTAAATATGGATTTAATTATGTTTTCACTTCTATTTCATATTATAAATGTTGATTTTAGGTTGAGTCTTAATTACTCATGTCATTTCCTCATTGTTCGTAGCATATGCATTCATGTACATGGATTATTTTGAGAAATTATGTTATGGGTTAAGCCCAATTTTTTTTATGGTATGATTTTGATAAAATATTGGTTATGGCAATATTGTGATCACATATATGTCTTTGATTCTGGCTCTTTGAGCATTTTGGGTGCTTGCACCATTTTGTATATGAATGGCCTAATCCTATGCATAAGTACATAGACTATGAAATTGTGTTTTGGCCTTTAAGCCTAAATATGCATTGAAATGGTCTTGGAAGTGAATAACGTCTGAAAGTATGTATGTATATATGTGTATATATAGACACATATATGTATTCTTGTGAGATGATGACTTAGCATCGATGGATAGAGGGTTCACTCTATTTCCTTGAACTATGTGCCTAGCATAGGTTTCCTTTCCAAAATGGGAGTTGTCCCATAAGAAAAGATGCCTCCGAAATGGGATATGTCCCATAAGGAGAAGAAATAATAAATTGTGTGATATTTGTGAAAATCCTATCTAAAATGGGACTTTTCCTGTAAGGAAGGTTACTTTATGCGAAATGGGAGTTTTTCCCTAAGGTGAAGTATGGTCTACCCTTGGCAAATAGCTCACCTCTTTACCCATGGGGGGATTTCATTGGGATTCCAAGTAATAGCTCGCTTGGTCTTACTTATTTCGGTTGAGGTCACATCCCCAATATATATAAGTGCATCATTTGCATTTCATGCACTATGACTTTCATAGCATCTCATTATATTACATTTTTTTATATTTAACTCTTTTTATATTATGTGTCCTTGTCATCTGACGTTGATATGTAGGTTTTGGTAAGTTACATGCATTTACCCCGCACACTTAGTACATTTAAAAGTACTAACGCATACTCTTGCCTACATGATTTTATCATGTAGGGACCGAGGACCTTGATCACCCACTGTTCAATGCTTAGCTTGGATTATGGTTTTGCTTTTAGTGGTAAGTCCTATCTTTCAGGGAAGAACCACCAGATCTATCTATGTTGCCTCTTTCATTTTTTTGTACTTGAGGATGAGCTCGGGATATGTCTTGGTCCCCGACCCATCTATGTAAAGGCATTGTTGGACACCTCGTAAACCTCTTTACGATATATATTATGAGTTATGGTTAAGTCCATGTTATGCATTTGGTTATTTTTGGGTATTGATATGTGACTTGACCTTATATTGATGGAAAGATCCTAAGTCCCAAATTGCCCCCATAGCGTGAGTCCTATGTACCCGCCCCTTAGTATTTATGTGCTATATGTTATATGAACTCATGTCAACTCTTTCCCCACCCCATAGTGTGAGTCTTACTTTCCCATCCCTTAAAACTATACATTGATTATTGATTACGCTTCCGAATCGATGATGCAAGTTTGGGTATCTTGAAGCTTGTTTGGGGACTCTCGGGTTCCCATACGTCGTGTCACACCTAGACCCTAGGTTCGTTTAGTGTTAATGAAACTTATTGCAGTGATAATTTAGTTAGGTGCTTTCTCTGGTTAATAATAGAAGTGCAGCCTAGTGCACCACACTCCCTCTATTGCTTCCATTTGTGTTATTTACCTTAAGGGTGAGCCTCGGACATGTCTTGGCCCCCATCCTATCTTATAACTAGAGGAATTGTTGGACATTTTGTAGACTCTCATCATATCTATATGCTTTGTGTTGTTTTTGAACCTTACAATTATGGTTATGGCTGTTATAGATTGGTTATGGGAAATATGTTATATACGTATGTTTGATGTTGAAATATGGAAGATCCTAAGTCCTGAAATGCCCCCATAGAGTGAGTCATACTTACCCTCCTCTTAATCTTTATGTGCTATATGTTATGTGAATCCATGTTACTCCCTCTCCCTATGATATCCCCATAGTGTGAGTCGTACTTTCCCATCCCTTATGTGTTTACTATTTGAATACACTTCCGAACTGATGATATGAATTTGGATACTTTAAGGCTTATTTAGGGACTCTCGGGTTTCAATTCGCCATGTCACTCCTAGACCTTAGGTCTGGGTCTTGACAAAGATTGTATCAGAGCACTAGCTTTATAAATGGTCCTCGGATGTGACGCCCCGAGCCTATACCCTAGACGTGGCCGGCACTCGAAAACCATTTCTGATCCCAAGTAAACCACTTAGCCTGGCTACTCACTCAGCGGAAGACTTAATAATGATGGAAAAGAGCATAAAAAGCAATAAGATAAGCTAAACTATTTGTATAACTAAATAAGAAAGAATATAAAGGAATAAATGAAAACTGAAATACTAATCATACAGTCTATGGAACCTCTAATAAGCTGTCTGGAAAGACTACTGAGACAGGCCCCCAAGTAGCCAGAACTGAAATAAAACAGAAATGACATAACATAACATGAACTAAAGAGCCTCGGACTGAAATGAGGCCTCATCACTGTCTGGAAGCTAGCAAATTCTCAACAGAGCGACTGCTGAGGAACTCGGTAACCTGCGTCTGCATCATAAAATGATGTAGGTCCTAAGGACGTTAGTACATGGAATATATGTAAGACAACCAAAACATTTAAACCAGAATACCATAATATATCATGAAAAATATAATCATAATCATAAATGAGTTAATCATGCTGAAAGTAGCATGCAAAATAATAATATGTTGAAAGTAGTGATAAAACATAATTTTCTTAGCTTGGAGAATTTCTCTAACCGACAACCACCACTATGAGCTTCGTTGTGATACAGCATCTTGCCCACACTGCTAGAGCCATTCCGTACCTTGCCGAGGTAGTGGACGAATAACTAGGGGAGTGGATCCATCCCAAAACTGGGTCATCTCAGTGGCTAATGAGGAAGACGTTGGTATGCGATCCTATCCTATGTTGGCTACATAGTTTATGAGTTTGAGTAATTTATTCTACTCTCAGCCATATCGGTGCACAATACTACTCCCAAAATACATACATAGCTCATACTTAAATGATTATAAGTTCTTGAAATCTGGATTTTTCTTGGGGACTTAGCCCAGCTTACTACTTAGCTTTCTTAACTAAAATCTTTAACACTACTGAACTAGTATCATTCAAACATACTAGATTTCTCAAATAGAGTATCAAGAAACCTTCAAGAAAACCATTCTTAAAATATATGATATGCTTAGCTAAAATACAAGATTAATTCAAGAAAAACAATCTTTAACTAGTCTTGAACCATAATCTTTATGGGTGTTCATGAACCCCATATGAATTCACAGGAAATTATATATATTTTAAAATCTTGAAACCAATGCTTTAATAATAGCTAAAGAATCAAGAATCAACATCATTCAATCGAGAATCTATGCATACGTAGGGAAATCTACTAAACTTTATAAGGTTTTCATGAAATTACTCTAAATGAAGACTTGGGACTTTCAAAATGAAAGCTAAGTCATACTTTTCTAAAATATTATAAAAATAATGAATTTACAGTGGCCTTATATACTTTGGAAGGAATTCTTGAAGAATTTGAAGAATCCCTAAGTTGTATTATCGAATCTTGAATTCTTGAGCGTAAATGCTTGAGAGGGTTTGCTTGAACATATGAATGAAAGAAATAATGTTTTATGAACTTAAATCGTATTAAAACTAACTTAGTTTAGGATATGGGGTATAGAAAAGGTCGATTTTACCCCTCCCTATTAAAAGAGAAAAATGGGTCTAATTTTACACTAGTGTGCGTCGTGCACTAGTGTTAGAAATTAGATTTTTGCAAAACTCAGTTTTTTGTTGAAAATCCCAAAAACACTAAGTGTAACTCCGCGTTCTCTCTGCATCGCGAAGCGAACGCGGATTACTCACTATTTATGAAATTTTTGGGAAAAATAATTCACATTTTTTCAAGTTTTTGTCGAGTCGAGACCATTTTCCGACTCGATTTTTTGCACTAATCGCAAATTCGATCTCATATTTGCAAATGGAGCATGGAAAGATACGTTATGCGCAAGGTCAAGTCTGGGAGTATTTTTATCAATTCATGGGGTGTTACAATATCTCCTCCTTGGGATCATTCTTCCTTGAATGATAACGATACGCACAAATTTGCTCACAACACATGATTCTCGAACTTAACAAACATAATTCTTCAAGGTGAAAAATGAAAGTTACCTTCAAAGTCCTCATGTAGGCCAATGAACAAGTGTGGATACTTGGCCTTCATGTCTGCTTCTGCTTCCCATGTGGCTTCTTCCACGAATTAGTTCCTCCACAGAACCTTAACCAAAGCAGTCTCCTTGGTCCTCAATTTACAAACTTGTCGATCTAAAATCTACATCGGAATCTCTTCATATGACAAATTGTCCTTAGTCCCAACACTTTCAACCAGGACAACTAAAGAGGGATCTCCCAAGCACTTCTTAAGCATGGAGATATGAAACGCTGGGTGTATAGCACTTAACTTTACTAGTAATCTAACTCGTAAGCAACATTGCCCACTCTTCTCAAAATTTGGTAAGGCCCAATAAGTTTCCCCTTCTTCCTGAATCTCATAACTTCCTTCATTGGAGATACCTTCAAGTATACCCAGTTGCCTATCTCAAACTCTAAATCTCTTCTTCTAACATCTGCGTAAGACTTTTATCTACTCCGAGCTGTCTTGAGCCTCTCTTGGATAGCCTTCACTTTTTCCATAGCCTGATGGACTAGATCAGGTCCTATCAATCCTGCCTCGCCAACTTCAAACCATCCTATGGGTGATCTACACCTTCTCAAATAAAGAGCTTCGTTTGGTACCATCTGTATGTTGGCATGAAAACTATTATTATAAGAGAACACAATTAAAGGTAAATGATTGTCCCAATTACCTTTAAAGTCTATCACGCACGCTCTCAAAATATCTTCCCAGGTTTGTATAGTCCGCTCTGCTTTCCTGTCTGTCTGTTGATGGAAAGTTGTGCTAAGGTTCACCTTCGTACCAAGCCTCTTCTGAAAGAACTTCCAAAATTGTGTTGTAAACTGAGCGCTTCTGTCTGAAATAATGGTTATAGGGACCCCGTGCAGCCTGACAATCTCCTTAAGATAAAGTCTGGCATAGTCCTCAGTTGTATCAGTCGTTTTGATAGGTAGAAAGTGAGCTGACTTGGTCATTCTATCTGCTATGTCCCATATCAAATCATGCTATATACGGGACTGAAGTAAGCCTGTTATAAAGTCCATACTAATCATCTCCCATTTCCATTCTGGAATCTCTATGTTCTGGGCTACACCACAAGGCCTTTGGTGCTTAACCTTAACTTGCTGGCAATTTGGGCATCTAGACACAAACGTTGCAATGTCCTTCTTCATACCACCCCACCAATAGACATTTAGAAAGTTTCTATACATCTTTGTTGCACCAGGGTGGATAGAGTATATGAGCCTCAGCCAAGATCCAATCTCTATGACCGTCGACATTTGGCACATACAACCTGCTTCTCAAAATCTTCTTTCAATTGGAGAAGGATGGGATCCTTGTCTTGCTTTTCTTTCACTTCTACCACCAAGGATGACTCTGACCCATTTCTGACAATGGCCCTGCCTTCGTCAAAATCTTCAATCTGAACCACCAGACGGGCTAGTCTGTGGACCTCCTTAGCTAACGCTTTCATTTCGGCCTCAACATTGGTTGTGCTCCCCATGGTCACCCTGCTAAGAGCATCAGCAACTACATTAGCTTTATCTGAATGATAGAGAATACTCATATAATAGTCTTTCAGCAGCTCCAACCATCTCCTCTGTCTCAAATTCAACTCCTTTTATCCAAACACATACTATAAACTATTATGGTCCGTGAATACATCTACGTGCCCACCATATAGATAGTGTCTCCAGACCTTCAAAGAAAACACCACCGCAGCCAGATTAAGATCACGAGTTAGGTAATTCTTCTCATGAATCTTAAGTTGTCTGGAGGCATATGCTATCACCTTGTCTCTGTGCATTGACACACAGCCTACGCCAACTCTGGAAGCATCACAATAAACCACGAAATCATCAACTCTGTATGGTAGGGATAAGATTGAGGTTGTGGTCAGCCTAGTCTTCAGCTCTAGGAAACTCTTCTCACAAACTTCTAACCATTCGAACTTAGTCTTTTTCTGAGTCAGCTTAGTCAAGGGGGCTGAGATAGAAGAGAACCCCTCTATAAACCATCTGTAGTACCCCGACAAGCCCAAGAAACTCCTTATCTTTGTGGGAGAATGAGCCTTGGCCAATTTTTTAATGCCTCAATCTTTTGAGAATCAACTTGAATACCCTCATCAGACACAATGTGCCTCAGAAATGCCATAGACTCCAACCAGAACTCACACTTAGAAAACTTGGCATATAGATAGTGGTCCTTAAGGGTCTGAAGGATAACTCTAAGATGGTCTACATGTTCCTCCTTACTATAGGAGTAGATCAGGATATCATCTATGAACACAATAATGAACATGTCTAGATACGGCTCGATACCCTATTCATAAGGTCCATGAAAGATGCTGGTGCATTTGTTAGCCCGAAGGACATGATGAAAAACTCATAATGACAATATTGGGTTCTGAAAGCTGTCTCGGGAATGACTTTCCCTTTAACTTTAAGCTGATGGTACCCAGATCTAAGATCTATCTTGGAAAAATATGTAGCACCCTGAAGTTTGTCGAATAAGTCATCAATCCTGGGAAGAGGATACTTGTTCTTAATGGTGACCTTGTTCAGCTGATGGTAATCTATGTACATCCGAAGAGAACCATCCTTTTTACGCACGAAAAGAATTGGAGCACTCCAAGTTGAGATGCTTGGTCTAATAAAACCCTTATCTAGAAGATCTTTCAATTGTATCTTTAACTCTTTCAGCTCCAAAGGAGCCATGTGGTAGGGAGGGATGGAGATAGGCTGAACATCTAGGAGAGTGTCTATCCCAAAGCTTATCTCCCTATTAGGAGGGACTCTAGGAAGATCCTCAAGAAAAACTTCTGGGAACTTATTCACAACTAGGACAGACTGTAGGGATGGTGCTTCGGCACGAGAATCCTGAACTCTGACTAGGTGGTATATGCACCCCTTGGAGATTAACTTTCTGGCTTTGAGATAAGAGATAAACTGACTTTTAGGTACGATTGAGCTATCTCTCCACTCTAACACTGGTTCATTAGGGAACTGAAACTTGACTACTATGGTCTACAATCTATAGAGCCATATCCAACATAAAGCCAATCCATGCCTAGGATGACATCAAACTCTACCATATCTAACTCCACCAAATCAGCTACAATAGTCTTATGATGAACAGAGACTAGACAGCCCCTATAAATTGTTTAGGCTAACATAGACTCTCCCGTAGGAGTAGAAACACCGAAAGGCTCAAGCAAGCATTCTGGACTTCCCCAAACTTCATAGCTACACACGGGGTTACAAATGATAATGTTGCTCCTGGGTCTAGTAATGCATAGACATCATGAGTAAAGATTTTGAGATTACCCGTAACCATATCTGGTGAGTTCTGCTGCTCCTGTCTGGTGCCCATGGCATACAAGCGACTTGTGCCCCCACTTGTCCCTGCTGTAGTACCTCTGTAAGGTGGCTTACCCTGTGGTGCTGAAGAGACTGTCTGTGATCTGTTATCTCTCATATTCTGCTTCCCCATAGGACAATCCTTCAAGAAATGCCCCATCTGACTGCATTTGAAACCACCATTTATGCCCAAAAGGCACTCTTCGGGGTGAGACTTACCACAGTTACCACAAGTAGGATAGTTGTTTGATGGAGCTATGCTACCCTGTGACTGGCTGCCCGGGAACATGCGGTGTAGTGATCCCTGCTCATTCCTAACTCTCGGTGTAGGTGCACTAGCAGATGAAGGTGTCGGTTTGGCTGTCTTAGGCTGGAAAGATGACTGATCTCCACCTCTAGTCCCCCTCTTGCCCGACTCCTGGCCTGATGTCCTAGCCTGCTTATTCCTAAACTCTTCCCTGTCTTGCATCTTCTCCTCCTCTACCTGTTGCATATATGTCATCAAGCGGGCTATTTCCATATCCTTAATCAACATCACATTCCTTCCCTCCCTCTTAATCATTCAAGAGAGCCCGGACACTAAGAGATCCATTCTCATATGCATGTCTGCTACCATGGCCGGAGCATAACAGGATAGTTGAGTAAACTTGAGGTTGTACTCCCGTACACTCATATTCTCCTGCTTCAAGTTTAGAAACTCCCTTACCTTGGCCTGCCTCATCTCTCTAGAAAGTATTGTCCCAGAAAGGCCTCCTCAAACACTGCCTAAGTAACTACTAGCGTCCCATCTACCTTACTTCCCCTCTATTGGTCAAATCAGAGTCTAGCTACCTCCTTAAGTTGATAGGCAGCGAACTCAACCTGCTCAGAATTCGCTATCCACATCACCTGAAATACCTTTTGAAGCTCTAGGATGAAGTTCTCAAGATCCTCCTTCACATCAAACCCCCTGAACTCTGGTGGGTTCATTCTCAGAAACTCTCTAACTTTGGCGGTATCTACCCCATCATTCCTGCCCTCTCCCTGGCGACCTCACTGAGTAGCGACTGCCTGATCCAAAGTATGAATGGCCTGGAGAAGCTCAGCGTTAGATATGTATGTCTAATGTGGCAGCTCCATAGGCACATCTGGGCCTCTAGGTTCCTCAAGAATTAATGCCAGTTAGTTTGTATTCCCTCTGGCTGGGCGTCCTCTACCCCTAACTAGTCCATTAGCTCTGCAAGGAGGCATGATTTGAAAACACGGCATGAACGCATGAGTTAGAAAGGATTTCACGGAGATATACTCGGAAGCATGAGACAAAGAATGACAATCAAGGATGACACTTCCTAATGTCCCGCAGCCTCCCTATTATAGATGTGGCACGCTTCACACCCATAATACGAACTCTACTAGACACGGTTCCATAGAATCCCTATGACTCTTAAACTCTGTGCTTTGATACCAAGTTTGTCACGCCCTAAGCCTACACCCTGGACGTGGCTGGCATTTGAAAATCATTTTTGGTCCCAAGCGAACCACTTGGCCTAGCTACTCACTCAGTGGAAGACTTACTAATGATCGAAAAGGCCATAAAAGCAATAAGATAAGCTAAATAGTCTGTTGACTAAATAAGAAGGCATTTAAAGCAATGTCTGAATGACTAAAAACTGAAATACTAATCATATGGTCTATGCAACCTCTACTAAGCTGTCTGGAAGGACTACTAAGACAGGCTCCTAAGTAGCGAGAACTGAAGTAAAACTGAAATGACATAACATGACATGAACTAAAGAGCCTTAGACTGAAAAGAGGCCTCACCACTGTCTGGAAGCTAGCAAGTTCTCAACTGAGCAGCTGCTGAGGAACTCGATCACCTACGTATGCATCATAAAATGATACAGGTCCTAAGGACGTTAGTACGTGGAATGTACAGTATGTAAGATGGCCAAAACATTTAAACCAGAATGCCATAGTATGTTATGAAGAACATAATCATAATCATAAATGAGTTAACTATAATCATAAGGCTTGTAGGCTGAAAGCAGCATGCAAAATAATAACATGCTGAAAGTAGTAATAAAACATAATTTTCTTAGCTTGGAGAGTTTTTCTAACCGATAACCACTACTATGAGCTTCGTCGTGATACAACATCTTGCTCATGCTGCCAGAGTCGTCCCGTAATTTGCCGAGATAGGGGACGAATAACTAGAGGAGTGGATTCATCCCAAAACTGAGTCATCTCAATGGCTAATGAGGAAGGTACTGTTGTACGATTCTATCCTATGAGAGCTACATAGTTTATGAGATCGAGTAACGTATTCTACTCTCACCCATATTGGTGCTCAATACTACTCCCAAAATACTTACATAGCTCATATTAAATAATCATAAGTTATTGAAAATCTGGGTTTTTCTTGGAGACTTAGCCCAGCTTACTAATTAGCTTTCTCAACTGAAATCTTTAACATTACTGAACTAGTATCTTTCAAACATACTAGATTTCACAACTAGAGTATCAAGAAACCTTTAAGAAAACCATTCTTAAAATATATGAGATGCTCAGCTAAAATGCAAGAGTAGTTCAAGAAAGACATTCTTTAACTACCTTTGAACCATAATCTTTATGGATGTTCATGAACCCCACATGAATTCACAGGAAATCATATACACTTTAAAATCTTGAAATCAATACTTTCATAATAGTTAAAGAATCAAGAATCAACATCATTCAATCAAGAAGCTATGCATACGTAGGGAACTACTAAACTTTATAAGGTTTTCATGAAATTACTTTAAATCAAGACTTGGGACTTTCGGAGCAAAACCAAGTCATACTTTTCAAAATATTCAAAAAAAAATGAATTTAGAGTGGCCTTACATACCTTGGAAGGAATTCTTGAAGAATTTGAAGAATCCCTAAGTTCTATTACCGAATCTTGAATTCTTGAGCATGAATGCTTGAGAAGGTTTTGCTTGAACGTATGATTGAAACAAATAATGTTTTCTAAACTTAAATCGTATTGAAACTAACTTAGTTTAGGATATGGGGTGTGAAAAAAGTCGATTTTACCCCTCCCTATTAAAAAAGAAAAACAGGTTTGATTTTACACTAGTACGAGTCGCGTACTAGTGTTAGAAACTAGATTATTGCAAAACTCAGGTTTTCGTCAAAAATCTGAAAAACACTAAGTGTAAATCCATGTTTCCGCGACGCAAATTACTCACTATTTCTAAAATTTATGGGGAAAAATAATTCTAGCTTTTTTTGAGTTTTTGTCTAGTCGAGAAAATTTTTGACTCAATTTTTCACACTCGTGGCAAATCTGGTCTCAAATTTGTAAATGGAGCATGGAAAGATATGTTACGCGTAAGGTCAAGTTTAAGGGTATTTTCTTCATTTCATGGGGGTGTTACAACGGAGTCCAACATACCGCGTCAAGTAGAGTCTTATTCATGGGTGTGAAATACACCACATCTATGGGTAAGAGGCTACAAGGTATTTTTAGGAAATATTTCACTTTTTCATGATTCTCATCACGCCATGGAACTTGTGTAAGATTTCCAGTCTCCATCCCTCCCTACCGGATAGGAAGAGTTACTTTGGGCTCGTAATGCAATTCAGGCAAGGAGGATGTTGTAACTGACCTTATAGATGAGGTTAGACGGGAGTTGGTGAAGGGTGTGCATTGTTTAGCAAGCTTGCAAATTGGCTGATTATTATAAGAGGTTTGTTAAAGGGTTCTTATCTATTGTATCTTCATTGACCATGTTGACTCAAAGGAAGGCTATGTGCAAATGGTCGGATAAATGCAGGGAGAGTTTTCAGACTTTGAAAGATCAGCTTACATCAGCTCCTGTTTGACTTTATCGGGTGTCTTAGATGGGTTGGTGGTGTATTGTGATGCTTCTCAGATTTTGTTAAGTTGTGTACTTATGCAATATGGTAAGGTGGTAACTTATGCATCAAGGTGATTGAGGGAGCATGAGTATAATTATCCAATTCATAATCTTGAGCTAGCAGCAGGAGTGTTTGTCTTGAAGATTTGGAGGCACTATTTGTATGGGGTGCATGTTGATGTTTTCACTGGCTACAAGATTTTGCAATATGTGTTCATTCAAAGGGACCTTAACTTGAGGCAAAGGAAAAGGTTGGAACTCCTAATATGACATGAGTGTATGACATCATCCTAACAAGACAGATACTATAATGGATG
Organism: Solanum ossicruentum; assembly: GCA_025774065.1. Taxonomy (NCBI): domain Eukaryota; kingdom Viridiplantae; phylum Streptophyta; class Magnoliopsida; order Solanales; family Solanaceae; genus Solanum; species Solanum ossicruentum. The sequence continues at coordinate 9,871 of JAOTQR010107496.1, read as the reverse complement.
CTCTTAGAAGGCTATCTAGGGGAAATGTGGCTCATGTTTGATAAATGGAAGAAAGAGATGGCAAAAGATGTTTACTGTTTGGCTAGATTGGGTGTTAGGTTGGTCGACTCTAATGATGGAGGCATTCATGTTCAGATTGGGCCGAATCTTTTGTGGTTGTTGATGTTAAGGTTAAGCAGGACTTAAATCAATCGTTGGTTGTGTTGAAGAGGTTGATTTCCAATAAGATAGAGGTTTTTTCCTAAGGGGCAGATGGTGTAATTTAGTACCAAGATCGACTATATGTTTCGGATATTGATGGTCTTAAGGATATGATCATGAGTGAAGCCCATAACTCTCATTATCCTATTCACTGGAGATATACTATGAGGTACTAAGGTTTGAGAGAAGTGTATTGGTTGCATGGTTTGAAGAAGGACATAGCCAAGTTTGTATTTGAATTCCTTAAATGTCAACAAACGAAGGTAGAACACCAAAGACCCGGTGGTTTGACTTAAGATATTGAAATTTCTACTTGAAAGTGGGAAGAGGCAAACATGGATTTTGTGGTTGGTTTTCCTCAAACCCAAAAGCAGTTTGATTTAATTTGAAGTATCATTGACTAGATGACTAAGTCGGCTTACTTCTTATTGGTTGATACCACTCTCAATGTTGAAAATAAATGCCAAGTTATGTAATATAGAGTTGGTTGATTGGATCATATGCCTACTTGTATTATGTTGGATTGTGGTACCCAACTTACTTCTCACTTTTAGAAATCATCTCTGAGGGGGCTTGGCCCTTAGGTGAAGTTGAAGTACATACCACTTTTTATCCTCAATCTGTTGAGCAAAATGAGAGGACAATTCAATCTTTGAAGGACATGTCAAAGTCTTGCATGTTGGAATTCAAGGTTAATTGGGGTGATCATCTACCACTTATTGACTTTGTTTACAATAATAGCTTTCATGCTAGCACTGGTACGACACTGTTTAAGGCTTTATATAGTAGAAGATGTAGGTCTTTAGTGGGATGATTTAAGTTAGGTGAGATAACTTTTATAGGCCTGGATTTAGTGTTGGGGGGGGGGCTATGGAAAGAGTGGAATCGGTTAGCGAAAAGTAGAAGATGGTTCAAAGTCACCAAAGATTTTAATTGGATATTGGAAAGAGGAATCATGAGTTTTGGATTGGTGATTGGATGGATATGAAGGTATCACCTATGAAGGATGTGATGTATTTTGGAAAGGAGGGCAAGTTAAGTTTTTCGGTATGTAGGCCCTAATGAGATTGTTGAGCGGTGTGGGAATGTGGCCTATAGATTGGATTTGCACCCGGGTTTGAGTTCTATTCATTCGATTTTCTATGTGTCTAAGTTGAGGAAGTTGGTTGGTGATACTAGTGCTATTGTGCCTTTGGAAGGTGTTGAGGTTGAGAAGAACTTGTCCTTTGAAGAAGTTCTGGTTAAAATTTTGCATAGGCAAGCGAGGCAGCTTCGTAATAAAGGTGTGGCTTCAGTGAAGGTGCTTTGGAGGAACCAACAAGTGGAGATGCTATGTGGGAGGCGAGTTGGACATGATGAAGCGATATCCCTACCTTTACAATCTACTTAAGCCTATGGAATTAGGTTCTTCCTATTATCAATGGTCCTAATTCTTTCACTCTTGAGTCCCATGACATGACATGCATACATGGGCACGAAATGATTTATTTTATGATGTTATAAAAGGATTTAAATACATTTTGGATATGAGTTTTAATGACTTGAAGAATTTCAAAAGATGAATCATACATTGTACCTTGTGTTTGGAAGTTTCATGTTGTAAGTCAAGTCTTTCAAGCCTTATTCTACCACATTCAAGGACGAATGTTCCCAAAGGGGAGATGATGCAACGACCCAGGTATTGTACGATTTTGTTAGAGTTTGGAATTTTATTTTTTGAAAGTTTTTGGACAAATAGCACTCCAAAGAGGACCCCACAACCCGTGTGAGGTCACACGGACCGTGTAGGGTCTCGCGGAATGGATCTTGGCCCTTGAATGTCGTTTGGTTCCAAATTGTGGAGATTAAAAACCAATGTGCATCACACTTGACCACTCACGGTCCATGTGACACTCCACAGACCGTGTGGTACACTATGTTATGGCCTTGTTGTGAAGTCCCAACATTTTGAGACTAAGTGAGGTCACACGACCCCTCACACGGCTTGTGTGATGCCCCATGGGTCGTAAGGGTGCTCGTATAGCCTCCAAAGTGGAAAATATTCTAAGTGTTGCTTCACTCTTGGAGTGAAATATTTTATTTTGGTTAAGGTTGGTGCCATGGGCAGTGGTACAGACTGTGCGAAGCCATACGGCCCGTGTGGCCCAACCGTATGGCTCACTTTTGGCTCAAAAATATTCTAGGTATGGGATCGTCAAGCTCAACCTAGATTCACTTTCAAGCCTTCAATTCAAGATTATTTAAGTTGTTTAAGGCCATCATGGGCCTCCTACATCAAGCCTAGTTCAAAAGAATTTTGTTAGCTAAGTTTTTCACAAGTACCGATAGAAGGGTCAACTTTAAATGGGCATATCTCTTAGCATAAAATGAACTAGGTGGCCCACGATCTATCAAAATAAAGCTCTTTGAATAATCTTTCCAATGCACCTAGTTTCACCTCATTTGGAGTTCCGATGAAAAAGTTATGACCTTTTTTTGTAAAATCTATCTGGGCTAGACGGGAGCCTTCATGGACCGTGAAGAGCTTCACGACCCGTGAAGCTACGACCTGTGAAGCTATGCATGAGAAGTTATGGGTAAAATTAAAGGGACATTCTTATTGGGGTATTTTTTATATTTTGACCCTCCTCCAAGGCTTTTTAAGACCTTTAAACCCCCTTTTACATTCCTATACTTCTCGAACACTAATTCAACATCCTCATTCAAAACTAACCCTTAGTTTCAAAAATCAAATTCTCTCTAATCTCTCTCAAGAACTCTAATGGGGATTTTAGCTTGGGAATCAAGGGAGCACTCATTCCTCTTAAAATTTCTTCTTAGAATTCCTTCATTAGCTAGGGTATGTGGGTTTTGATCCTTGGTTCCTTCCAATCAAGGAGATCCAAATCTTTTCAAGTAATTTTTATGAACCTAAGCTCTCTTGAACATGAGTTTTCATTATTTTGATTTATTAAATTAAATTGATGTATGGGTTGTACATATTTGATGATTTTAAGTTACTTTAAGCCCTATTATGATGAATTATACTGAATTTATGAGATGATGAATATGCATGTCCCTTTTTAAGGCTTGTTGATGCATGGATGATTATATGTGATTTAAAATATGGATTTGATGATATTTTCACTTGAATTTCATATTATATTGTTGACTTTAGATTGAATCTTAATTACTCATGCTTTTCTCACATCATTCATGACATTGAATTTTATGAAAATTATGAAGTGGGTTAAGCCCAATTATGATTTATGTTATGATTATGATAAAGTATTGGTTATGACAAGAATGTGATCACATAAATGTCTATGATACTGGCTCTTGGAGAAATTATGATTGTTTACACCATTATGTTTAAGGGAGCATCAATTGAGGTTTGAGATGGGGTATACTATCCCCAAGGGTCCATACTCATATCTCAAGAAGGTGCTTTAAAGGAGCTATTCTTATGCATGAAGAGTATTACATGAAGAATTTTTTTGGATTTTTAGCCCATGATGCATGATTATGAAGAATGTGATTTGGCCTTTAAGCTTATGAATGCTTGTAAACAATTTGAAAGTCTTATATCTCTTTTACAAGCATGTATATATACGTATTCTAGTTGGATGATGACCTAACACAGATGGATTGGAGGAAGGGTGGGCTATCCCCAAAGGTCCATACTACTTTCCTCGAACTATGTGTCTAACATAGGTATGTTTATGCCCCAAGAGGAAAAGAAAGAAGAAGAATGATTATGGATCTACCTTTGGCAAGTAGGTCACCTCTTTATCCATTGTGGGGAAGACGACGGAGTTCCAAGTTATATCTCACTTTGTCTTATGCTGGTTACGGTCCCATCCACAATGTATATGAAGTATTTTCCTATTCATGGATCATTTATTTCATGGAATATTGCTATATATTCTCCTTTGGTATATGATCACTTTTATACTATGTGTCCTTGCCATCTAACATTGTATGCAGGTTTTGATAAGTTACACGCATTGCACCTCACATACCTAGTACATTCAAACGTACTAACGCATACTTTTGCCTACATGATCTCACCAAGTAGGGACCAAAGATTACTTTCATCCACCGTTTGATGCTAGATCAGAATTGAGACATTTGTTGTGGTGAGTCCTATCTCCCAAGGACAAGCCACCATTCCTCTACCTATATTGCTTCAATTTGTGTTATTCACTTTCAGGGTGAGCCCGAGACATGTCTTGGCTCCCATCCTATCTTATGACTAGAGGCATTGTTGGACATCTTGTAGACTCTCATCGGATCTATATACTTTGTGTTGTATTTGAACCTTACAATTATTGTTATGGCTATTATGTATTGATTATGGGAAATATGCTATTTATGTATATTTGACGTGGAAATGTGGAAGATCCTATGTCCTGAAATTCCCCCATACAGTGAGTCATATTTACCCATTCCTTAGTCTTTATGTGCTATATGTTATGTGATTCCATGTTAATCCCTCTCCCTATGATATCCCCATAGTGTGAGTCCTACTTTCCCATCCCTTAGAACTATGTATTTACTATTTGAATACGCTTCTGAAATGATAATGTGAATTTGAATACTTTGAGGCTTGTTTGGGGACTCTCGGGTTCTCATTCGCCATGTCACTCTTAAACCCTAGATTCAGATCGTGACAGATTGATGGTTTTCTCTCTCTTATGTTCCTTATAACTCAATTACGGTGATACTTTATTTATGTCTTATGTATGAGCACCATGCCCATGGCCTAGACTTATACACCCGATGTTGATTCATGTTCATGTTGATTTGTGAGGATGAGGAGTGGCACTTATACTTTTATCTCACAAAATCTCAGAGTTCCCAACCTTGTGTCATATGAGATGCAACTTGAGTTTCACAGCATGTTCGATTCCATATAACCCATGGTAGACCTATGAGGAAAATGAGATTGTATCACATTATGAATACTCTCAATCGAATTACTTGAGTGTATCATGCTTAGTACCTTTCGCTCTAGACCTTTCTAATGATCCGTCTTTCCAGTCTTGACAGCGATGTTGATGATAATAGATGAGTTATTGTTGATGAGTGAGAGTGGATGTCCTTTGATGTGATGATTATGACATCCTCTTTTCTTTAAGGTTATGGACATAGAGGGAATGAGAGATGAGACCTTATGATGTGCAACAGATAGGTAAAAGTAGGTTAGAGTGTCTCTAGGCAAGAAGTGTGTTGGTGTGCCTTTGAATGAGAGCTCATTCAATGATAGATGCAAAGTGCTAAGTAGACTTGGTAATTATTAGATATAGTTGAAGTGGTTAGAGTGAGAGGCTTGAATGTTTGGATGTCATTATAGGAGTAATTGTAGAAGACTATTAAATGAATTTTGAGTAAGTATTCTAGGTAGATGCATTAGAGTAGTGAGAAGGAGTAGTATTCACTATATTCCTTCATGTTCTGATGCTGTAATATATAAATTATAAAATAAAGAAAAATATTTGATACCTTCTATATGGAGGAGGCTATCAGTAAGTGCGAGGTAAGATAAGTTATTTACCATTGTTGGAGTTCATCAGCCTTTTCAAATGTTGGATTTAATTATCAAATTACTAATAAGAGTCATGGAAAGTACATACTCTCCTATTATAGAAAGAGTAATAAATTCAATCATATCTTTTTATACATGCCTCATTTCAGAGGGAACCTCAAAGTGGCTCTATTTCATTATATTCCATCCATATCCCAATTCCATTCATTTAATATCCCTTTGGTGTCATTGACATAACAGATGTCGTACTCTCAAATATTATTAAAATATATAATTTTAGGGGATATATAACTTAATAAATAGAGCATTTGACATCATAGAAAGCAAGCACTGGTTTGTCACATTCAAGACTCAAATAATTTTCCATCTATTTAAGCAATGTCTCTCCACAAAGTCATGATTTTGCTATCATACCTATATATGTAAAATTGGGTATCAATATGGCTTGACTTTTTCATGAGCAACAGTATATTCCACGGATGGTTTGTAAACTTACATTATGTCTGTAACGATTACTTCTCGCCTTATGCTTCATTTTTCTCCATTTAGTGTCTTAACTTTAATTATGCATACTACATCTGCAACAAATATGTATTATTAAATATAAATTAATTCTATATGTGTAAGATATAACAAACATTTATAGGACTGTACCGAAGAAATTTCCATCAGTAATCTTTTCGACTTCATCAAATATGATAAAATCCTTTGAGAATTGTTGAGTCTTAAATTATCTTTTGTCCTCTATGATATTTTTGTTGTTGGTGAATGCTAATTCAAGGTCCTTATGCACTGATAAGTAGTTTAGTACCATTTAACTTTCCATTTATAATATAGTACCTTGAGTCAATTCAAAATATTTGTTTCATATGTGAACATCTTGGTTGTGTAACAACCTACCCTAACACTGTGAAGTAATGTCCGCTCTTGGGACTTGCCCATCACGGATTTGGCCCTTTGGGCTCACTCCAAAAGGCACCTCACAGTATATAGATCAATCATTTACTTATATACCCATTATCTCTCTTGTGTTTTGCCGATGTAAGACTTCTCATCTTAAGATGGGTTGTTACATATACCCCCTCTATGGACTCAGCGTCTTCGCTGAGGTTTTTGGCACTGCATGGGATTCGCCTAGACTCAACACTGAGGTTTGCCCTGCCTCATTGGGATTCGCCTAAACTCAGTTGAACTCTAAGTCACATCGACTAGGCTAACATAAGAGTGGCTCTGATACCACCTGTAACAACCTAGCCCAACATTGTGAAGTATTGTCTGCTTTCGGATCTAACCCATCACGAATTTGTCCCTTTGGGTTCACCTTAAAAGGTGCCTCATATTATATAGACTAGTTTTTTACTTATATACCCAACATCTCTCTTATATTTTGCCGATGTGAGACTTCTCATTTTAAGATGGCTTGTTACAGGTTGAAGAGTTGTTTGTATTATGGTTCCCTGTGGCAAGAAGTATAAGCATAAGAGTCTCAAAATAAGACACCATATTAACTAATTAATACAATACACTATTAAATAGAGTTACTTCTTCATCAACAAATATTAATTGTCAACGAATATCCTCGTCATTTTCATTTTTGTACTCTTTTGTTAAGCATTGTCGAAGCACTAACGCTTTGATAACCCATGTTGTTGCATATTTCAACTTACTAATGGGTTAGCATCGATTCTCTATGTCTTCTATGCTTGTCATTGAATTTCTATGGTAGCTACAATATACTAACACAATATGCAACAGAAATGCTCCAAATATATACTAATTCTTGAGTTTCCATTTAAAAAGCAACCAATTTTGATTTCAAATAGTCTAAATATCACATTAATTTAAAGAATGTAAATACAAAGTGAAAGACTATTACCAACTTTTGACGTCCAGAAAGCAAGAAACTAGTTTTAAGAAAAAAACAAACAAAAACAAATCTTACATTCATTCAGATAAATCACCCATCTTGTAGCAATAGATAAAGATTTGGGTTTAGATGTCTTGTTCAAAGTTCAAACACTAAAATGAAATGAGATGAGAAGTAAAAGTTTGAAGAACTGCACATACTAGGTTCTTGCATGTGTAGTACACTATAGTGCTACCTGCTTATTTCCTACTCTACAAAATTTGGAGGCCAATTTATCGAAAAGGAAAGAATATAATAAGAGACTCGGCATTTCTCCTAACCATGCTTCATTCTCTCAACCTTCCCTTCTGAATTTATTATCCTTCAACCAATCAAACACTATACAAATATATGGCTACAACAATTCAAAGTAGGCTCCTGAAGAGAATAGTTTTCAAGTATGACAATCATCACATATTCTGACAATGAAAAATGTAGCTACTGTTTGGAATAAGCAGAAGTACAGATACTCTTGATGTTCTGAAGTGGAACCCTAACTTCTGGAAGGTGGAATCCATGGCTTGAAAGAAAAAAGAGTTATGTTCAATTGGTTGTGGCTTGACTCTATTTGGCTTATTAATACAAGGATCCAATTTCTCTTTTTAGTGTTGGTGTGTGTGATCAATAAGGATTCAACCTTTTTCTAATCATTACTCCTTGTTGTCACTGCTCATATTTTTTTATAAGAAAAGAGAATCCCCTAGTTTGAACTAAAACTAAAATAGTGTAATATAACTGTAGATTATATCTGAATATTTGTTGTGTTCTTCATATTATACAGTAGAAAGTTGCAACAATGATCATAGGACACGAGTAATATAAGTTAGATTAGGACTCATCAAGAATGACCCAAAAAGTATTCAAAATAGGTACCCCACAAAGATTCAAGTTTTATCAGAATTCAAAAAAAAAAGTACTAAAGAACAAGAGACTTGGGAGCAAGTTGGGTTGCGAAAGAAGTATCACCAATTTGAAGGTACTTTGTATTTTATGCACAACATTATATATTAGTCCTGTTTAATGTGTACAGGACTGTACAATTCCTGTTTTTTTTTTTTTTTGTTAATGTATGTGATCAATAAAGATTCAATCTTTTTCCTGATCATTACTCTTATCACTGTTCATATTGTTTTATAAGAAAAGAGAAGTCTCTATTGTGCACTGAAACTAAAATAGTATAACATATTGTAAGTTATACCTGGATAATTGTTGTGTTCTTTTTATTATATAGCAGAACATTGCAACAATGATCATAGGACACGATCAAGGTAAGTTATCTTTAAGGCAAAAAGAGTTGTGTACAATTGGATCACCTGCAGACTACTAAACAAGATTGGGGATTCTTTCTAAATTGATTGCAGCACTACATTTGGACCACAGTGGAACACATTTATAATTATATGATACGAAAAACTGCTATAAAAATTAGTCAACAAAGTGAGGCTTAGAGAGAATCAACCGAGAATATGAATATTAGAATACTACTAATAGCGAAAACATAACCAAGGCCAGAAGAAGTACCACCAGTTTGCACACAAAAATAAACAAGGAAAAGAAGAGCAACTCAAAATAAAGGGAAGAAAGCAACGACAAATTGCTATAAAAATTAGTCAATAAAGTGAGGCATAGAGAGAATTATCTGAGAATATGAATATCCTAATACTACTACTATCGGAAACATAACTACGCTAGAAGAAGTACCACTAGTTTGAACACAAAAGTAAACAAAAAGAACTGGCAACCTAAGATAAAAGAAAAAAAAGCAAAAGTATCTAGCGACTATGTATCTGGTTGAGGTAGAAAGGAGTAATACGTTGATGGGACAAAGTCTTGTTGTTCATCAGATTATATAGAGTTCAGTGAAGAGTATGAAAAGATTGTGGGATGACGGTTACTAAGGGAATTTTTCATCCTCATCAACGTGGAAGAGGTATGATGATGATGAAACAATAGTTAATAGGGTTGTTACAGTGAAAGCAGGGAAGGGAATTCAACAGCCTAACTATTGGAGGATTAATAGGTGATATTAAGAAGGAACACCACGTGCGCAGAAGAGGAAGAAGACGTGCTGAGGGGGAAGAAAATAGGCAAATGAAATATGGAACAAAAGAAGCAAACTAGTGTAGCTAAACCTAATTGCTATAATTAATTAAAATTAATATTTAATAAGTATTGGCATAAGGGCAAATAAGTAATGGTATAGGGGCAAAAGAGTAATCCAACTTTGAGCCTAGGAT
>JAOTQR010107478.1:0-26926 GCA_025774065.1 Solanum ossicruentum | reverse complement strand
AAAAAATTATAGTACTGTTAAAAAGGAAGTACTTTCTATAGTGCTATGTATCACAAAATTTCAAGATGATTTGGTCAACAAAGAATTTTTGCTCAGAGTAGATTGTAAATATGCAAAGGAAATTTTACAAAAAGATGTAAAAAATCTAGTTTCAAAACAAATATTTGCTAGATGGAAAGCTCTACTATCTAACTTCGATTTTATAATTGATTTCATTAAAGGAGAAAATAATTCTCTTTCTGATTTCCTATGCCAAGAATTCTTATAGGGCTATGAAACCAACAAAGACTAACTCTCCGTTCGAAGGAGCTAGAGAAGAAAGGCAAGTGCCTTCGGCCAGACCTTTCGCCCAAAGCTTAGTACAACTAAGACCCTCTTTTCCTCCTTTGCCCTCACCAGTAACCTCACAAACATCCCTCGGAAACAAATATTCAGCTTTAGCTGATTTTTTGAAATTCACAAGATCAAAGCCCGAAGCAGAATCCAGTTCCAAAGAACGTTATGTAATACAGAACAAAAAGAGTTATGAAATGAAGGTCCCAAAGTCCTTCGCACAAGTTGTAGATCCCAAAGTATCTACACCACAGCCATTACAGCCAACAGTCCAAGCAAAGGAAGAAACCTTTGACTATGTTAGCACAAAAGTAATACCAATTTTAGCCCTCGACAAAGAGTACGAAAATTGCAAGTGATAGATCTTGCCAAACTATGTTATAACAACAACAACTATGTAGATAGTAAAGATCCTCTCCAAACACAATTGTACTTTGAAGCAATACTTATGTATACGGAGTCAATTGAGGTAGAACATACCTATAGTGAACGAAACCCAGATTTCATTCAATACTCTAGATGCACAATTAAGAGAATCCTATCTCCCTTTGAATGGCCCATGGATCATTTACGTACCCCCATTCCTTTGAGCATGCTCCATAAGCCCTAAACTTATAATTGGTACACTTATAGGGAAGCCTGGTTTAATTTTATGTACATTAGACCTGGTCACACTTGGTTCATTAAATATTATCCAGAATTAGTAAATGCCATCATTCCTAGATGGTTTTACGATTGGTGGAAAATTTTTGGAGGTAATCAAGAAATACTACCTAAACAATTTCTGCAGAGATTTGAAGATTTCCAGGTCAAAGAGGAAATATCGACACTACCAGTACACATTAAAATGTGTAAATACCACATCTAGAAAAGGATTTCACATATAGTCAGCTGGAATTTTGTTATTGTAGAATTCGATAGAATTGGATACTTATCCAAAGACGTAAAGGTCAAAGGATGGGTTCCAAAACCCAAACCACCTAGCCAAGAGAAAATGGTTATAAGCCCAGCCAAACCTTCTCCATCGAAAGAAGATCTCAAGAAAAAGCTAAAGCAAGCTCTCTGTGATATCGACAACCAAAATGAGACAGCAATAATGCAGCTCATAACAGAAGCCACATCCTCATAAGAAAGCAACAACGGAGATATGTGTAATCCTAAAGGGATGGCCCAGGCCTATCAAGATGCCTATTATGAATAGGAAACTGGCCTTTGGGAAAAGGAAGAGATTCAAAGAATCAGATTTTCCTTTTCATAAAGGGCACTCACTATTCCTAAAAGAAATCTCGACAAGGAACTGTTCCAAGGCCCACAATTTACCCAATATTATGAAGGACCTAATTCAGAAAACCCATGTGATGGAGGACGCATACCAGCCAACACCATGTGATCTTATCTTAAAGGAATCCCAAGTGTTGGCAAGATCTTAGTCGTTCAAATAGACGCACCAGATGCATCCAATTATATTTAGGATCTATATAAGACCCTCTTTTGTACATTAGAAGGCAGATTGAAAATACCCTTTTATTTTCTTCATACCTTCTCTCTATTGTAATCTCCTTATAATTCTCCTTATCAATGCAAGTTTTAAAGTTGTTTTAAGTAAGTTTTTTTTATTTTAAAATTTTTACTGCATAATTTCATTGAAAATTAGTTGATCCTCAAACCTTGGTATCAGAGCCGTGATGGCAGTATATATACTTAGTATGAGCAGCTAAGTATCTATATTGTCCGGAGCCTATTTGTTTTACTTCTTCTCACTATGATAATATTAGAATAAGAATATGTTATAATTCTGATTATTACTTTTCCTTATTATCTTATTTTAGCTAATTTCTACTTTGTATGAGGTATTTATCTCTCTCTCTATGTGTGTGAGGTTTCCAAGTACTACTCGGTTTAAGATGTTGGTCAGCCGTAGAAAAGTCATTGTCAAGAGGGCATGTTAGACTGATAGGTGGTCCCGTCGCTAAGATAACTCTAGAGAGAGAAGAGGTAAAGCCAAGAGCACATGTAGACATCCCTAAACCTTTGATAATTAAGAAAAGTGTTTTTCAAAATTATTTACATACTTCTTTCTAGTATTCTTGTAGTTTGAAAAGTATTACTCAAGACTCTGGACAGTAATTAACAAAATGGGTAGTAAAAATCTCATAAATAGTGTTAATGTATATTCCAAAGCAACTCGGATTGCTAACACCGAAAACAGTATAGAAAACTGGAGTACTCCAGAAGAACCCTTTCACAAGATCTACCAAACAGGTAGTTTTAGCTTCATTAGGAAACATAATATAAAGACCTGCAAGTCTACAATAGCTATTAATAATTCTTTAGAAATTGATAAGCTTTTAAATGAACAAGACATAGGTAGATATAAAACTCAGTTTAGTTATCTATATATAGGACTTGTTCAAGTAGCCATAAAACCTCTTTTTAGAAAAGGTCTTGATATTCCAGTTTGTGCACTTCTTAGAGATGCTAGGTTCCTAAACCTTGAGGACTCCCTCTTAGGAGTAATTGAAAGTAATTTGGCTGAAGGGTCTGTTTACTTCAATTGCTATCCTAATTTCTCTGTAGATATCAAATATCCAAACATATTGGATACCTTAACCTTAATGTTAAGACAAAAAACATGAATAGTAAAGCAGACACTAGAAAAAAAAGCTATCATTTATTGAGTCTACTATAGACTCATGAGTACCACTCTAGCCCCTAAAGCTGAATACGAAAGTGTTAAAGGTGTCACCATGCTAATGGAAGCCAACCAGGAACATAATATTGTCTTTGTTCCCCGGCTTCTTAAATGGACTGACATCTTAGGAAGCACTGACTGGCACTTTGAGGAAGTTGCCCAACCTAGACACTCTTTTTCTGAAAAACGACAAATAGAGAGGGTGATCCAAAACCCAGAGGATCCATAGATCTCAAGTTCCTTGACTATAAGTTGAGTGAAATCCCTGGATCAACTTCCAAAACCCGGGAGGAGTCTAGTAGTTATTCCAGCGATAAAGGGAAACTCAAAGGAGTTGACTTCTCTAGCGAAATCCCTAAAGTTTACTATCAACCTAGAGTCTATGAACCCAGTACTCCTATAGACTCTGACATGGAACCGCCTAGACATTATACCGACCCAAGTTTAGGTATCATCAAAGCAGAAGATAATTATTCTCCTAACCTTAAAACCCTCAAAGATCTTTGGACTGATCCAAAGAACAAGCTAAAGGTTGAATGGTACGTCAATACCTATTCCCAAAATTAGAGAGGCCTATTCAAAAAAGAGGGTCTTAGTTGTACTAATCTAGGGGCGAAAGGTCTGGTCGAAGGCACTTGCCTTTCTTCTCTGGCACCTTTGAACAGAATGTTAGTCTTTGTTGGTTTCATGACCTGTAAGAATTCTCGAGTTAGGAAATCAAGAAGCCTAACTCTCCATTCAAAGGAGCCAGAGAAGAAAGGCAAGGCCTTCGGCCAGACCTTTCACCCCAAGCTTAGTACAACTAAGACCCTTTTTTCTTTAGACTTTTCAATTTGTTGAGAGACGGTGTATAAAAATCTATTGGTATAGTTATTTTGTTCAATAAGCTTATTTTAATCTTTATTAAGGGGAGAAAGTTGAGGTTTTTCGCTTTTTAGCTTGAAAGAGGAAGCAATGACGATCTCATTTGAATGAGGAATTTTTATCCCTTCTAATGGAGGGATGGTAGATTCAATGATTTTATTGGTCTGAGTATACCATTTATTGATAATGACTTGCAGAGAATCTCTTTGGTCAGCAAGTTTTCTAGTGATTTTGAACCATTTAAAGAATTCAAATGGTAATTAAGAAAAGTGTGTTTCAAAATTATTTACATACTTCTTTTCTAGTATTCTTATAGTCTGAAAAGCATTATTCAGGACTCTGGATAGTAATTCTCAAAATGAGCAGTAAAAATCTCATAAATAGTGTTAATGTATCTTCCAGAGCAACTCAGATTGCTAAAACCGATCTCAAGTTCCTCGACTATAAGTTGAGCGATATCCCTGGATCAACTTCCAAAACCCGGGAGGAGTCTAGTAGTTATTCCAGCGATAAAGGGAATCTCAAAGAAATTGACTTCTCTAGCGAAATCCTTAAAGTTTACTATCAACCTAGAGTCCATGAACCCAGTAGGCCTATAGACTCTGACATGGAACCGCCTAGACATTATACCGATCCAAGTTTAGGTGTCATCAAAAAAGAAGATAATAATTCTCCTAACATTAAAACCCTCAAAGATCTTTGGACTGATCCAAAGAACAAGCTAAAGGTTGAATGGTACGTCAATACCAGATCTCATTTGAATGAGGAATTTTTATCCCTTCTAATAGAGGTATGGTAGATTCAATGATTTTATTGGTCTGAGTATACCATTTATTGACAATGACTTGCAGAGAATCTCTTTGGTCATCAAGTTTTCCAGTGATTTTAAACCATTTAAAGAATTCAATATCACATTTAATTCTTTTCATGTCAGCTATTCATTCTTTTCCGATTAGGACTCTCTGATTTTGGGAATAGGTATTGATGTACCATTCAACCTTTAGCTTGTTCTTTGGATCAGTCCAAAGATCTTTGAGGGTTTTAAGGTTAGGAGAATAATTATCTTCTGCTTTGATGACACCTAATCTTGGGTCGGTATAATGTCTAGGCGGTTCCATGTCAGAGTCTATAGGACTACTAGGTTCATGGACTCTAGGTTGATAGTAAACTTTATGGATTTCGCTGGAGAATTCAACTCTTTTGAGTTTCTCTTTATCCTAGAATAACTACTAGAGTCCTCCCGGGTTTTGGAAGTTGATCTAGGGATTTCGCTCAAGTTATAGTCAATGAATTTGAGATCTATGGATCCATCTGGGTTTTGGATCACCCTCTTTATTTGTCTTTTTTCTGAAAAAAAGGGTCTAGATTGGGCAACAGCCTCAAAATGCTAGTCAGTGCTTCCTAGGATGTCAGTCCATTTAAGAAGCCGAGGAAAAAAGATAGTACTATGCTCCTGGTTGGCTTCCATTAGCATGGTGACACCTTTAACACTTTCGACTTTAGCTTTAGGGGCTAGAGTGGTACTCATGAGTCTATAGTAGAATCGATAAAGGATAGCTATTTCTCTAGTGTCTGCTTTACTATTCATGTTTTTTGTCATTAAGAGTTAAGGTATCCAATATGTTTGGATCTTTGATATCTACAGAGAAATTAGGATAGCACTAGTAGTACTAGCAATACTCTTGAAACTAATCCCATCTTTAAACCTCCAGAGTTTTCAAAAGACAAGTTTCCCAAACTAAGTAATGACTTTGATGTCTCAGGGAAAATTATAGTACAAATTAATGAGAAGTTAGCCAAATTCAGCATCTCTAATAAAGAGAAAGAAAGTGTTAAAACTCATATGGAAGAAAACACCTTGCTCAAACTTTCCAATGACCGATACCATAATCGAAAAAATTATTATAGGAGACCCTCCTTCCCAGACACCCAGTTTAAAGAAAATGCTTTCCCCTCAATGTCTTCCCATGAAGGAAGAAGCATAACATAATGGAATATTGAGGGTCTGGCTGAACACCAGATCTACAATAAACTCCATGAAATGGGTGTTGCCATAAAAACTTACAAAATCAGAGGAGCATCTGATAAAGAAGCCGCAACCATGATTACTGCAGGCTTCACAGGAATGCTTAGACATTAGTGGGATAATTATTTCTCAGACAATGTCAAAAGCACTATTTATAATGCCACTACAATAGAAACAATTGTAAAAATTGAAGGTGGCACAGAAACCTCAACCCAACAACCAAAAGAAGATGCTTGTGCTACACTTCTTTACCACATAACCAAATATTTCATAGGAAAATCCAAACTGTTTCAAGACAGGAGTCTAGAAATCCTTAATGATTATCTTGCCCAAAGTTAACTGACTTTAAGTGGTATAAAGATAATTTTCTAGTCAAAGTCATGATTAGACCTAACTGCGATAGTGATTTTTGGAAGGAGCGCTTTATTAGCGGGCTACCTCCACTATTTGCGGATAAGGTTAGAACCAAAATCAAAGACAGATGTGAAGGTAAGATCCCATATAGTCAAATGACTTATGGTGATATTGCTAGTTTTATTAACACCGTTGGCCTAGAGCTATGTACAGATATAAAACTTAAAAATCAACTCAAAAGAGATGAAAATCTTCAAACAAGGAATTAGGAAGCTTTTGTCAAGACTTTGGATTCACTAAAACGGATCCACCTCCATCAAAAAGAGATAAAAAATTATCTAACAGATCTTCTCACAAAACTAGGAGAAAATCCTCTAACAAATATCCGGAAAAATCCGCTAAAAGAAAATTAAAGAAGAAAAGACCAGTGTCTAAAGAAGATGTTTGTTGGAATTGTGGAAAAAGGGGCCATTTAGCTAACCAATGCAAATCTTCTAAGAAAAAGAAAAAAATTAATCTCTTAGGTGTTGACGAAGGCACTAAGGAAAAACTCTTCTCTATCCTTCAAGATAGAGAATCTTCTAAATATACTTCATCAAAGGAAGATTTTAGCGACGAAGAAAATATCAACGTCACTTATAAAACTGATCAAAGTAAATCAGGAGATGACTTCTTGCAAAAACATTTTTTGTGATTGTACCCAAAATACAATCAAAGTAATCTCTGAAGACTCTAAAGAAGTCCTCTTTGACATCATACACCATATTAAAGATGATGAGTCCAGAATAAAGTACCTTTTAGAATTAAAAAAGATTATCATTAATTCTAAGAGTGTTAGCCCTTCCAAGGTTGTCGAACCTTTTAGTATGAAAAATATCATGTCGGATTTGAAACCCCCCCCCCCCCGAACCTTCCATCTCTTAACTAAGAGAAGAAGTTAATCTCCTCAAAAAAGAGGTTAAAGAAATCAAATCAAAACTTGATAACAAAAAGTTAAATACTCTTGCGGACCAGGTTCTTAGAGATGTTTCTTGTAAAGAAGAAAAACGAAAATCTGTTTTCTTTAAAGATAACAATTTAATTGAATCCAATTTTCCTGGCGATGAACTTGATCAGGAGGAGTTACTCTAAGAAAATAAACCTGTAATATCCACTATTAAATCTTTAAGTCAACATATTCCTATAAAGATGATTATAGGAGAGGAACTTATTATTAACAAGGTAGCCCTTCTCGAGAGCGGTGCTGACCAAAATTGTACCGTTAAAGGGCTAATTCCTCTAAAGTACTTAGAAAAAAGTACTGCCCGTTTTTACTCCGCCACAGGTGAAAGAATGAAAATTAATTATAAACTTTCTAAAGCTCATATTTGTAATAACAATATTTGCTTTACAAATGATTTTGTAATAACCGAAATTATCAATGAAGATATTATTTTGGGATTACCCTTTATTAACCAGTTAAAACCTAATACCGATGATTTTGATGGTATACATACTATAGTCCATGACCAAAAGGTCTTCTTCCCTTTTATAAAAACTCTTTCTCCTGAAGAAAGTAAAACTATTTTCAAAATAAATAGACTATCTAGCCATATTTCCTTCCTATAAGAAGAAATAAAGATAGAAAAAATTAACCAAATTTTAAAAACCCCGGGAATGGTCACTAAAATCAAAACCCTTCAAGATAACTTTGAAAAAGAAATTTGTTCTGAACTTTCTAATGCATTTTAGGAAAGAAAAATGCATTCTGTAGAACTCCCCCACATAAGTGGCTTCGATGAAAGGGACATTCCCACCAAAGCCAGACCAATTCAGATGAATCAAGAAATGATGGAAATCTGCAAAAAAGAGATAAATCAATTATTAAAAAATAGGATATCCACCATTCTAACTCCCCTTGGAGTTGTTCAGCGTTATATGTTAATAATAGTGCTAAAAAGGAAGGAGGAGCTCCCAGATTAGTTATAAACTATAAACCTCTTAATTATGTCCTAAAATGGATTAGGCATCCGATCCCTAATAAAAGGGATCTTCAAAAAAGAACTTATAAAGAAAAGCTTTATAGCAAGTTTGACATGAAGTCAGGATTTTGGCAGATTTAAGTCGCCGAAAAAGATAAGTATAAAATAGCATTCAATGTTCCTTTTGGACACTACGAATAGAATGTTTTTCCTTTTGGCTTAAAAAATACCCCTTCTGAATTTCAAAATATTATGAATCAGATTTTTAAACCCTATAGCTACATGTCTATAGTTTACAAAGATGATGCCTTAATTTTCTCTGAGGATATTGATTCTCACTTCAAACATCTTAATACTTTCTTCAAGATTATTAAGACTAATGGCCTAGTAGTAAGCGCTTAAAAGATGAAGCTCTTTCAAATTTCTATCAGATTTTCAGGACATGACCTTTATCAAGGATCTCACAAACCCATTTGTAGAGCCATTGAATTCTCTAATAAATTTTCTGATGAAATCAAGGATAAAACCCAAGTGCAAAGGTTTTTAGGAAGCCTTAATTATGTAGCTGATTTTATTCCTAATATCAGATAAATCTGTGAGCTCTCTGTAACAGACTCAGAAAAAATCTAGCACCTTGGAGTGACGAACAAACCAATAGTATAAAAAGGATTAAACAATTAGTGCAAAACCTCCCATGTTTAGGAATATCAAATCCTAGAGCCTTTATGATTGTAGAAACAGACGCCTATGACATAGGATATGGAGGAATCCTTAAACAACAAGTTAGTGCAACTAGTAGGGAGCAACTTGTAAGGTTTACATCCGAAGTCTGGAACTCAGCCCAAAAAAATTATAGTACTGTTAAAAAGGAAGTACTTTCTATAGTGCTATGTATCACAAAATTTCAAGACGATTTGGTCAACAAAGAATTTTTGTTGAAAGTAGATTGTAAATCTGCAAAGGAAATTTTACAAAAAGATGTAAAAAATCTAGTTTCAAAATAAATATTTGCTTGATGGCAAGCTCTACTATCTAGCTTCGATTTTAAATTGATTTCATTAAAGGAGAAAATAATTCTCTTCCTGATTTCCTAACCCGAGAATTCTTACAGGGCAATGAAACCAACAAAGACTAACTCTCCCTTCAAAGGAGCCAGAGAAGAAAGGTAAGTGCCTTCGGCCAGACCTTTCGCGCCAAGCTCAGTACAACTACGACCCTCTTTTCCTCTATTGCCCTCACCAGCAACCTCACAAATATCCCTCGGAAACAAATATTTAGCTTGAGCTGATTTTTTGAAATTCACAGCATCAAAGCCCTAAGCAGAATCCAGTTCGTTCGAGAGAGAAGGCGGAAGGGTCGGGAGTGGCTCCGCGATTAAATTAAACTTCTTTCAACTATTTGCGGATAGAGCCAAGAACAAAAAGAGTTACGTAATGAAGGTCCCAGAGTCCTTTACACAAGCTGTAGCTCCCAAAGTATCTACACCAAAGCCATTATAGACAATAGTCCAAGCAAAGGAAGAAACCTTTGACTATGTTACCACAAAAGTAATACCAATTTTAGCCCTCGACAAAAAGTACGAAAATTGCAAGGTGACAGATCTTGCCAAACCATGCTATAACAACAACAACTTCATAGATAGTAAAGATCCTCACCAAACACGATTGTTCTTTGAAGAAATACTTATGGATATGGAGTCTATTGAGGTAGAACATACCTACAGTGAACGAAACCCAGATTTCATTCAATACTCCAGATGCACAATTAAGAGAATCTTATCTCCCTTTGAATGGCCAGTGGATCATTTACTTGCCCCCATTCCTTTGAGTATGCTCCATAGCCCCAAAGTTATAATTGGTACACTTATAAGGAAGCCTGGTTTAATTTTATGTACATTAGACCTGGTCACACTTGGAACATTAACTTTTGTCCAGAATTAGTAACTGCCATCATTCCTAGATGGTTTTACGATTGGTGGAAAATTTTTGGAGGTAATTAGGAAATATAACCTAAATAATTTCTGTAGAGATTTGAAGATTTTCAGGTCAAATAGGAAATATCGACACTACCGGTACACATTAAAATGTGTAAATACCACATCTAGAAAAGAATTTCATATATAGTCAGCTGGAATTTTGTTATTGCAGAATTCGATAGAATCAGATACTTATCCAAAGATATAAAGGTCAAAGGATGGGTTCCAAAACCCAAACCACCCAGTCAAGAGAAAATGGTTATAAGCCCAGCCAAACCTTCTCCATCGAAAAAAGTTCTCAAGAAAAAGCTAAAGTGTTCTCTCTATGATATTGACAACCAAAATGAGACAGCAATAATGCAGCTCATAACAGAAGCCACATCCTTAGAAGAAAGCAAAAACGGAGATATGTGTAATCCTAAAGGGATGGCCCAAGCCTATCAAAATGCCTATTATGAATAGGAAACTGACCTTTGCGAAAAGGAAGCGATTCAAATAATCAGAATTTCCTTTTCATAAAGGACACTCACTATTCCTGAAAGGAATCTCGACAAGGCACTGTTCCCCACAATCTACTCAACATTATGAAGGACCCACTTTAGCAAACCCATGTGATGGAGGACCCATACCAGCCAACACCATGTGATCTTATCTTAAAGGAATCCCAAGTGTCGGCAAGATCTTAGCAGTTCAAATAGACACACCAGATGCATCCAATTATATTTAGGATCTATATAAGACCCTCTTTTGTACATTAGAAGGCAGATCGAAAAAACCCTTTTATTTTCTTCAGACCTTCTCTCTATTGTAATCTCCTTATAGTTGTCCTTATCAATGCAAGTTTTTAAGCTGTTTTAAGTAAGTTTCTTTATTTTAAAATTTTGACTGAATAATTTTATTGCAAATTAGTTGATCCTCAAACCTTGGTATCAGATGAATCGGAATCATGGGTAACACAATAACATAGTTACTCTTCTTACAGGTTTTACACACTTGTGTTAGTTTCGGATTACTTTCTGTAATTTACAAACCCCCCTCCCTTTGAGAGATAAGAAGGTTAATTAACTCGAATTACTTGAAATTAATCTGTCTACCATATTTTCTGTGGGATCAATCCTAACCTCGGTTAGGTTATATATCTTAACAAAGACCGTTTTAGCCTTCAAAAAGGAGGTGTAGCTTGGGCAACAATAAACACCTCAGGAATTTTGTTGATGTCTATCTCCATTCAATTTAGGAAAGTGAGCCAAGAAGCCATTAGACTAAGGCTATTTGCATTCTCTATCACTGGAGAGGCTATGATATGGCTAGCTGAATTGCCTCATAATTCTATCACTTCGTGGGAGGAGCTTCAAGATGCATTCCTTGAAAGATTTTTCCCTTCCTTGAAGATGGTAAAGTTGAGATGATGTATTCAAAACTTCAAACAGATTAAAAGTGAGCCATTGCATGAGACATGGCTTCGATTTTGAAATTTGTTACTTTAGTGTCTTAATCATGGAGTTCCAGACCATGCACTATTATAATATTTCTATTTAAGCCTCGATTTATTCAACAAAGTGATGGTTGACCAGTTGCTGAGAGAAGGCATCATAAAACAAATCTTCGCTACCGCTTATGACCTTCTCAATGACATGACAAAAATCAACTGAGCATGGTACATGAGGGATAACCTCGTACCTTCTAGTCACAGAGGTCCATCCAAAGAGAAGCTTGCTAAAGATCAAGATAGGGACAAAAACATGGCTAAGATGCTACCTTAATTTAACCTTTTCACTAAGAATGTTGTGGGAGGAAATCATAAATGTGTGAATTATGTGGGGGATATTAGCGATGTGATGCTTGAAGTGCACCATTTGATGGTGGTTATAATGAGGACGTGCATTAGCAACCAAATGGTGGGTTCTCGGTCGGCTTCTCCAAGGCCATCTAGGATTCAAGGTTGGGACAATAATTCTGGATGGTGAGATCATGCATAGCTAGACTAACCTTAGGTTAGGAGTTGGAGAAATCGTGAGAGTGTTGGATATAGGCATGTTCTGCCCCGCGATATGGTGAAAGTTGCTGACCCTATAGTGAATCCACAGAGTCTCCGAATTGAAGATATGCTAACCCGAATATTGAACAAGGTTGAAGCCTTCGACAAAATCTTAAAAGAGATGAAGTTTGACTTTTCATAGTTGAGTAAAATAGTAACGTCAAATTCAAGTTCGATCAAGCACTTGGAAACTCACTTAGAAACATATCGACTCATCTCAACCAGCGACCAAAAGGTGGTTTGCCTAGTGATATGGTAGCAAATCCTAAGGGCACTAATCAGGAATACTTAGCTATCACTACTCATAGCGGAAAAGTTGTAGAAGGTACAAAGCCCTCCTTTGCTGTTGAAGTAGGTCAAAAAAAGTCGGTGCAATGAATATTGAAATTGACCTGAGTGTAGCTAATGATGGAGGTGGTGATGCTCTTGGCAATCCCAAGAGTGATGAAAAAGATAATATTGGGGATGATGCTACGAATTTCAAGAAAAAATCCCCAATACATTCAAGTTCAATTGTGAGGTTAAAAATACTTTAAATCAAGATTGATCCTCCGTCCCCTCAGCGATTGAAAAAGAAAGAGGAGGGAAGGTCCAACTTCATATTCTTGTTTAGGGGCTCAAAATTAGGGGAAAGGTCCAACCCCAATTTTAGAGCAATCGAATCACAATTTTGAATTTTCAAAATTTTAATTTCCAGAAATGATCCTCGACAGCACCGGCACGCGCAGCTATTGCGAACATGTGTTAATTTGACCCTGTGATAGGTCAGCAACACAAACCTGTGTATTTTGTTGTCAGTGATTTCTGCATTTTCCAATGCTCAATCAAACACGTAGTCATATTTTCTCTCCCAAATTCATGTCCCAAACCCTCATCCCAAGCTAAAGTTCTCCTTCAAGGTTCTTCTTCAAGCTTCAAGTCACCAACTCCAATCTTCACCAAGCTCATCACCAAGTTAAGGTATGTGGGTTTCTTTTATAGGTTCCTTTCACCCATGATACCTAAGCCTCCTTCTACTCAAGTTGCATGATTTAAAATTAATTTACAAATGGGTCTTGATTATTATGAAATTCACTGCACATTATGTTTAAGCTGTATGAAATTGTGACTGTTTTGCTATGTTTTGAGCCATAAATCTTTGATCTACTGTAAGATTTAAGAAGGTATTTTGATGTATATTGCTTGAGGGTGTTGCAACATGTAGACTAATGGTTTTACAATGGATTTTATTGCATGATTTTATCTCTACATTTCATGGTTTTATACTAGCATTACACACACACTCTAAGTGTTTGATAAAATGTCCAGATGTGGTTTCTTGAGGGATTGAAGCTCCAAAGCATAATAAATGATATGGTTAACTATATGATGAAAAAATGAGTTTGTTATATGATATACTCTATACAAACTGTTGCATTAGACCGTGCCTAATTCTGGGGGACTAAGAACCTGGATAACCTAGATAGGGGTTTGTACTCATCAACCTAGGGAAGGATTTGTACTTCTGTACCTAGGTGATGGGGTGGCATTATCACCAACCTGGTGAGGGGTTTGTACTTCACCACCTAAGTAATGGTGTGGCATCATCACTAACCTACCAAGGGGTTTGTACTTTGGAAATTTAGCTTGGTCTCTTATACATATATAATATCCTATATGAGCATGAGTTACTTAAGCATGTTTTACAAATGCATTGATCATACATGCCATATTGTTATATTATGCCTATTGCCTATTATTATGCATTTTGATTATGATGCCTAATTCTTGTTGCAATGCATCCTACATACTTAGTACATTCAAACGTACTAACGCATACTATATGCCAACATGATGTCACCATGTAGGAACCGGTGCCCAAGTTGATCATCCTCCTTAGTCTATGTTGCTCTTACTATGTATTGAGACATTCTTCTTTATTATCTACTTTGACTATGAGGGTGAGCGTAGTTACTTTATCTTGACTCCTGCTCTTATCTATGTGTTAAAGGTGTTTGTTGGACATGTTATGTATCTATACTAAGAGCCTTGACACTGTTGTTCTTGATGTCTATGATATGACGGTGCTTTCCATTAGCCCCAATTGTCCCACTTTTTTATCTGTTGATGCTTGATTTATTGCTTCCGCTACCAAGGATGTATAATGATGTTCGAAGAGGCTTGCTTGGGGTCCCTTCGGGTTCCCCTTTCCCCGTGTCACACCTAGGCCCTAAGTTTGGACCATGAAAAACTTGGTATTAGAGCACTAGGTTGATATATCCTTGGAGTCCAACACACCGCGTCGATTAGTGTCCTATTCATGGTTGTGAAGTGTTCCATGATAATGAATAGGAGGTTATGAGATGTTTTAGGAAATGATTCCCTTCTTCATGTTCTAAGTCATGCTATAGAGTTGTGATAAGTTTTTCCCTAACTATTTTTCTTTGCTATGCTAGATCATGTCAAATACTCAAGGAAGAAGGGCCCAAATTCCCGAGGAGCAACCTAACAATGATGAGCTCTAGATTGCTCTCACTATGCTTGCCTAAGTTGTGGCCACCAAGTAAATCAAAGGACCCAAGCACCTCATACTACTACCTCAGAAGCTAGGGTAAGAGACTTCATGAGGATAAATCCTCCGGTATTCAATGGGTCAAAGGTGGATGAAGATCCACAAGAGTTCATTGATGAGGTCTACAAAATCTTGAATACCATGGGTGTTGGGCCAAATGAAAAGGCGGAATCGGACGCCTAGAAACTCAAAGAGGTAGCCCAAATATGGTATGATCAGGGTGAAAAGGGAATTGGTAATGTGGTGCTTTGGGAGAAGTTCAAATTGGCTTTCCTTAATCGGTTTTTCCCTCTTGAGCTTAGGTGAGCTAAGTTGGTAGAGTTCATGAAGTTGAAACAAGGTGCTATGAGTATGAGTGAGTATGCCCTCAAGTTTAATCAACTTTCAAAGTATGCTCCTCATTTGGTGGTCGATCCTAGATCTAGGATGACAAGGTTGTGATGGGGGTCTCCGACTTGGTAAGTGAAGAATACCGGTCCATCATGCTAATTAGTGACATGAACTTATCTTGGTTGATGACCTATGCCAAGCAAATGGAGGAGGAGAAATTGAGAAAAATAAGGGGGCATGAGGCCAAGAGGGCCCATCTTGGGGGTAAGTTCCAAAGGGGTGGACGATTTTCTCAAGGCCGAGGGTCTCATCATGCTACTAATATTGGGTTTGCCAATGACCTCCCTAGGCTTCAAGGTGTTGGTGTTGTGGCTCCCATTGATGTGTGTCATACATGTGGGAAGAGTCATAGGGCCTATTTTTGAAGGGTTCTAATGCTTGCTTCGATTGTGAGGAGCTTGATCACAAAAGGGTAATTGTCCAAGAAATCATGGCAATGGCTGGGGTGGAAACGCAATTCCATTGACAGAGGTGGTCGTCAAGGTGGTTCCCCAAGGCACAATCGATTTTATGCTCTACATAGGAGGCAAGGGGTTGGTGAGGTCCCCGACGTTGTTACCGGTATGTTGAAAATCTTTGAGTTTGATATGTGTGCTTTGATTGATATGGTTGCCACTCTCTCCTTTGTTACCCCTTTTATTACTAAAAGTTCCATGTTGAGTATGAGTTGTTACATGAGTCATATGAAGTGTCTACTCCTATCAGTGCCTCTATTTTACTAGGAAAGTTTATAGGAGTTGTCTTACTTGCATTTTGCATAATATGTTGCCCTGTGTTCTTGTTGAACAAGACATGGTTGATTTTGATGTGATTCTTGTGATGGATAGGTTGCATGCCTACTATTCTTCTAATGATTATAGAACCCGTAAGGTCAAGTTTCAATTTTCTAATGAACCCATCCTTGAGTTGGAAAATCAAGATATGGTGGTCAAGGGTAGATTCATTTCATGCATTAAAGCCCGTAAGTTGATCTCTAAGGAGTGTCTTTATCATCTTGTGAGGGTTAAAGATGTGGAGTCTAAAATCACTTATATATAGTCGGTTCCAATTGTAAATGAGTTTTTTGATGTCTTCCCAAATGACCTTCCCCATGTTCCTCCCAAAAGGGAAATAGATTTTGGTATAGACCTCCTCTGCGGCACTCAACGTATCTCTATTCCCCCTTACCTTATGGCCCCCGTGCAGTTGAAAAAGTTAAAAGAACAATTGAAAGATTTGTTAGAAAAGGGATTTATTTGACATAGCCAATCACACTTGGGGTACTCCAACATTGTTTTTGAAGAAGAAAGATGGGCCCCTTAAAATATGTATTGACTATCGGCAACTCAATAGGGGTCACTGTCAAGAATAGGTATCCTCTTCCAAGGATTGATGACTTGTTTTCCAATTGCAATGGGCTAGCTTCTTCTCTAAGATTGATCTTCGGTCTGAGCATCATCAAGTGAGATATGGAGTGTGATATTCCAAAGATGGTCTTCCGGACTAGATATGGGCATTATGAGTTTGTTGTGATGTCGTTTGGGTTGACCAATGCATCAACCATCTTCATGGACCTAATGCATGGGGTCTTCAAATGTCATGTTGATTCCTTTGTTGTGATCTTCATTGATGATATTTTGATCTATTCACATAGTAGGGAGGAGCATATGGGGCATTTGATGGTTGTGTTGCAAAGATTGAGGGAGGAGAAATTGCATGTCAAATATGACAAGTGTGAATTTTGGTTGAAGGAGGTTTCATTCTTGGGTCATATGGTGTCAGGGATAGTATAAAAGTGGATCCTAAGAAAATAATATGATTAGTAATTGGCATAAACCATTGACCCCATCAGATATTAAGAGCTTCTTGGGTCTAGCGGGTTATTATAGAAGGTTTGTAAGTAGGTTCTCCTCCATTGCTTCCCCTATGACAAAGTTGACTCAAACAAAGGTTAAGTTTGTGTGGACCAATGAATGTGAGAGGAACTTACAAACATTGAAAGATAAGCTTATGTCTACTGCTATATTGTCACTATAGGATGGGCTTGAGGGATTTGTGGTTTTGTGATGCGTCTTGGGTTGGTTTTGGTTGTGCGTTGATGCAAAATGATAAGGTCATAGCTTACGCTTCTAGACATCTCAAGGTACATGAAACGAACTACCCTACCCATGATCTAGAGTTAGCCGCCATTATGCTTGCATTAAAAATTTGGCGTCATTACTTGTATGGGGTGCATGTGGATATGTTCACCAATCATAAGAGCCTCCAATATTTCTTCACACAAAAAGATCTCAACTTGAGGCAAAGGAGATGGTTAGAACTTCTAAAGGACTATGATATGAGTGTGCACTATCATCCGAGTAAGGAAAATGTGGTGGCAGATGCTTAAAGAAGGGTGTCTATTGGTAGCCTAGCCCAAGTTGATGGTGGTGATAAGGAGATGGCTAGAGAGGTGCATCGATTGGCTAGATTGGGGGTTAGGTTGGAAGAGGTTGGTGATGTTGTGGTTGGATGCCCAAGACTAGAAAAGGATTGATTCCATTTGGGTGGTGGTTGATAGGATGACGAAATCAGCTCACTTCCTATAGGTTAAGACCACATATAGGGCTGAAGAGTATGCAAGGTTGTGCATCTATGAGTTAGTTAGGCTACATTGGGTTCCTTTCTCCATCATATCGGATCATGGTTCACAATTCACTTCACACTTTTGGAGGTCTTTTCAAAGGTGTCTTGGTACAACAGTTTACCTTAGTATGCTTTTCACCCTCAAACGGATGTCCAAGCCGAAAGGAAATTCAAACCATTGAAGATATGCTTAGGGCATGTGTATTGGAGTTGAGGGGTAGTTTGGGTAACTATCTTCTCTTGATTGAGTTTGCCAACAACAGTAGCTACCACTCTAGCATCACTATGGCTCCTTTTGAGGCTATTTATGGGAGACGTAGATTACCGATTAGTTGGTTTGAGGTTAGAGAGGTGGACTTAATGGGACCAGATCTGGTTATGTAGGCTCTTGAGATGGTTAGGATGATTAAGGAAAGTTGAAGATGGCCCAAAGTTTTCAAAAATCCTATGCCCAATGTGAGAAGAAGACACCTCGAATTCAAAGTGGATGATTTGGTTTATTTGAAAGTTTCTCCAATGAAAGGTGTGGTCCATTTTAGTAAAAAAGGAAAGTTGAGTCCAAGATATGTTGGTCCTTATGAGGTCTTGAAGAGGGTTGGCTAGGTATTCTATGAGCTGAAGTTGCCTAGTGAAATGAATTTGGTTCATCCAGTGTTCCATGTCTCTATGTTAAGAAAATGTGTTGGTGATCATAATGTTATTGTGTCTCTTGATGTTGTGGGTAATTTTTGATAATGACTTATGTGGAGACTCCGGTTCAGATCTTAGATAGGCAAGCGAAGAGATTGAGGAACAAGGAGGTGGCATCCGTTAAGGTCCTTTGGAGGAACCTACAAATCGAAATTGCAACTTGGGAGGCCGAAGCGGACATGCAAAAGTAGTATCCTTATCTTTTCCACTCCACTAAAGCCTAAGGTTCTAATTCTTAGTCCCCTGTGTGATTACAAGTCTTATGTTTCAGCCCCTATGTCATTCATATGCATTCATATTTAAGTTGGCAAATTATGATGATTTTACACGTATGTTGAGATTCTTAAAATGGTGTTTTAAATGTGATATTGCATTCTTGTTGGGGTTGCTTTGTTTATGATCGCTGTTGTCTTGTGCGTCTCTTTTACATTTGGGGACGAATGTTCCCAAGGGGGAGATATTGAAACGACCCCAAAAAGTGCCCAAAAATGTGCCTTAAAATGCCCAGAATTTAAAATTCTATATATCTCAAAATCCATGTGCAATATCGAAAATCTGACTTCATATTCTTGTTCAAAGGGTCAAAATTAGGTGGAAAAGGGTCTAACCCCGATTTTAGAGCAATCGAATCACAATTTCAAATTTTCAAAATTTTAATTTCCAAAAATGATCCGACAGTACCGTGACATGCAACTATCACAGACATGCATTAATTTGAGCCCGGTGACAAGTCCGCGATGCGTACTTGTGTATTTTGTTTGTAGTGAATTCTATCTTGGTACAAGGCTTTTAGGTCTTGGGCCTAAGTGCTTTCAACCGTAATTTTACCTATACTTAGCCAATTTTCACCCTCATATTACCCAAAATTTTCCAATAGTCACTCAAACACATAGTCATATTTTCACTCCTAAATTCAAGTCCTAAACCCTCATCCCAAGATAAGGTTGTCCTTCAAGGTTTTTCTTCAAGACACAAGTCTCCAACTCTAATCTTAACCAAGTTCATCTCCAAGTTAAGCTATGTGGATTTCTTTCATGGGTTCCTTTCACCCATGATACCCAAGTCTCCTTCTACTCAAATTGCATGATTTAAAGTTGATTTACAAATGGGTCTTAATTATTATGAAATTCACTGCACACTATGTTTAATCTATGTGAAATTGTGACTGTTTTGCAATGTTTTGAGCTATAAATCTTTGATCTATTGTAAAATTGGAGAAGGTGTTTTGATGTATATTGCTTGAGGGTGTTGCAGGGTGTTAATTGATGGTTTTATTATGGATTTTCTTGTATTATCTTATCTCTATATTTCATGGTTTTATACTAGCATTACACACCCTCTAAGTGTTCAATAAAATATTAGGGTGTGGTTTCTTGAGAGTTGAAGGTCCAAAGCATTAGAAATGATATGATTGACTGTATGATGATGAAATAAGCTTATGTATATGAAATATCTATATAAAGTGTTGCATTAGACCATGCCCAATCTGTGGGGACTAAGAACCCAGATAACCTAGATGGCGGTTTGTACTTATCAACCTAGGGAGGGTTTGTATTTCTCCACCTAGTGATGAGGCGGCATCATCAAAAACCTAGATGGGGGGTTTGTACTCATCAACCTAGGAAGGGTTTGTAATTCTCCACCTAGGTGATATGGCGGCATTATCACCAACCTGGTGAGGGGTTTGTACTTCACCACCTAAGTGATAGGGTGGCATCATCACTAACCTATCAACGGGTTTGTACTTTGGAAATCTAGCATGGTCTCTTCTACACATATGATATCCTATATGAGCATGAGTTACTTAAGCATGTTTTAATTATGCATTGATCATACATGTCATATTGTTATATTATGCCTATTGCCTATTGTTATGCATTTTGATTATGACCCCTAATTTTTGTTGCATTGTATCCTACATACTTAGTACATTCAAATGTACTAATGCTTACTCAATGCCTACATTATGTCACGATGTAGGAATCGTTGCACAAGTTGATCATCCTCCTCCACGTGGATAGTTCGACACTACTCAAGCTAGTTGGTGTGTTCTCTACTTCGGGGACCTTAGTCTATATTACTCTTACTATGTATTGAGATATTCTTCTTTATTGTCTATTTTGACTATGAGGGTGAGCCCGGTTACTTTGGCTTAGCCCATGCTCTTATCTATGTATTAGAGGTATTTATTGGATATGTTATATATCTATACTAAGAGACTTGACTCTATTGTTCTTGATGTCTATGATATGAAAATGCTTTCCATTAGCCCCGGTTGTCCCATTTTATTATCTCTTAATGCTTGATTTATTGCTTCCATGACAAGGATGTGTAATGATGTTCTAAGAGGCTTATGTGGGGTCCCTATGGGTTCCACTTGTGCCTTATCAAGTCTAGGCCCAAGGTTTGTGTCGTGATAAAGACGTTATGTGATTTGGGCACAAGCATAAATCTTATGCCCTTATCTATATTTGAGGAATTGGGGCTAGAGACCCCGTCACTAACCATAATGCGGTTGTTTTGGCTAATAGGTCCATCAAAAGACTGGTGGGATTCTTCATGCTATGTTGGTGAAGGTAGACAGGTTCATTCTTCAAGTTAACTTTGTGAGCCTGGATGTTGAGGTAGACACTGATGTGTCAATTATCTTATGAAGGTCGTTCTTAGCAACCAGAAGGGCAGTTGTGGATGTAGAAAGAGGAGACCTAAGGTTCAGGGTAAATGATGTGGAGGTGGTATTCAACATCTGCAAAATTCTTAACAAAGCAAAGGACCTCCAGGTGACATCAGTGGGCGAGCGCTCATGGGTGACTTAAGAAAAAGAAAGGACGTTAACTACGGCGTTGCTTGGGAGGTAACCCAAGGTAAGTTAGGTAAGCTTTTATTATAAATAATTGGTGTTAATTTGTGTAGGTTTAAAGAGGGTGAATTTGAAGTGAAAGATAGAAAAGTGACCTGATAGGTCTGGTCGGTGAATCACCAAATTGAGATGGCGATCTCGAGTTTGACCTCCTTTGGAGTCAGTTAAAGATCCATGAGGTACTGTCAAAATCAGTGACCTTCATTGCAATTTGGTGAATCGTCGAACCTGTTGAGTGATGGTCAATGATACCACCCTTTGTGACTGAAGCTAAGGTTTGACTTCTATTAAAAATTATGATCTTAGCACAATCGGAGTACCGACGAATGCGTTTGGCAGGGAGCATTGGCGTTGCTGACTCCTCGTGCCTGACCGACCTATTAAAGGCTTTTCAAATGCCTTGGCCTTTTCACTTTTCATATTCCCTTATTTACACTTCTATCACAAGCCAATACCTTCGTGTAGTCTTTTACTTGGAAATCTCTATTAGAGTGAAGAAAATTCATCAACAAAAGCTAATACAAGGTTCTCATTGCTCTATTCATCACTAAGGAGGTATGTCTTTGGCCCTTAGCTTCACTTTCTTTTGCGGATATGAAGACCTTGTGATGAAGAAGGTGATCAGGGTTTTTATGAGTTGATAGTCATGTTTTGTGACTAAACATTGATAGAAAATCATATGGATGAGACATTGTGATGATTTTAAACCCCTGTGGGACATGTATGTGTGATTTAATTGGGTTTTTGATTCATTCAGCACAGCTTGAAAGTGCTGGTGCATATGTTGTAGGATTGGGCTAAATTTGATTGATTTGTGGCCCAAATGTTGAATGTTAGTTGATATTGTCTCAATTTTGCCTTTGATACCCTGTTGAATACTTTAACTTGAGATAGTATCATGATTGTCACAACCCAAGCCTAGGGCCTAGACGTGACATGGTGAATAGGAACCCGAAGGGATCCAAACAAGCCTCTTAGCATATCAATCACACATCCTTGGTAGCTAGAAGCAAAGTAAAAAATCGACAAGAGATATAATAAAAAGGGAAGCGTGACTAAGGGAAATCTTGATTTTCATAAAAGCATAAAGAGTCAAGCTCAAGCAAAAGTAAAACATTATATCCAACAACACCTCTAACATGGAATAGAGTGGGGCCGAAGATGATTTCCGAGCTAACCCTCATAGTAACAAGTGTTCAACATAAAGAAGTCTCAAAATAGTAAGAGTAATAAGGATAATGCCCTTGGACTTGAAGACTCACCAAAGCTTTCTTCAAGGGATCATACTAGCCACATGCAGGATGATCAAATGGTGCTCTGGTCCCTACACGATTATATCATGTAGGCATAGAACATGTGTTAGTACATTTAAATGTACTAAGTATGCAGGATTCTATGCAACAAGACATAATTCAATGTAGTCAAAATGTATAATCATAAGCAATAGATATATATTCTCAATATGGCATGCATGATCAATGCTCATAAAAAACATGCCTATAAATCATTTATCTTGCACAATATATAAAGGATACACATGTGTGGGAAGCAACCTCAACCATCATAGATCAAGTAGGTATAACTTGGAATCCAAGTCATAACACCCCCTCGGCAAGGGGGAATGAGCATGACACCCCCCGTCTAGGTGTGGTCTACTTGCCAAGGCAAACCAAATATGATAACATGACTAGATGGATCCACTAGTATAGCAAGGGTAATAATCATAATCCTATGTTGGCACATAGTTTAGATACAAAAGATTTTATATAAGTACCCCTTGAGTCGAGCCCCCATCTTAAGTCTCAATCGGTGCTAAGTCAAATCCCACGGAATACTTCAAAATAATCATAACCTATTTAACTTGTAAGAAAAATGAAACATGGTCGGAATAGCTCAAGAATCATGCTTGACCTCTATGAGTGAGCCTAACTTGAAACATGAGAGTAGATCATAATCATACATGAACACTTGCTTTAACATGACTCACAAAAGGTAAAGTAAAATCATAGATAATTTTCATGAATTCAATACATAATTGAAATCCCTTAATCATCATATAGTCACTTGAATTGTAAATCATGAAATAGATCATCAATAACTTGAGAATTCTTGACTTGACATTATAAAAAACACTTGGTGGGTCCATAGTACTAGTTCAAAATCATGCAATTTGAGAGTGAAATAAGATTACAAAACTTAATGTAAATCAACCCACCAACAGAGGGTACCTTGAAATCCATCATCAAAACTCATAACAAAGCATAGTTTCATGGATCAAAACATGTATAGTCTCAATAGATATGATCAAATCATGATATAAGTTTGAAATAGAAAGGCATGCATAATCAATCAATATTTCATAAACCCCCAACATGATTCATGCTCATAATTCATAATAAAAGATATTCATAGGTAATACAACTTGAAAACATGCAATTTTCACAAAAAGGAAGATTGGGCTCCAGGGTGAAAGGACCCAATAGATGAAACTCACATACCCCAAACTTAGATTTTCTTGAGGTGAGCTTGAAGAGAACTTAGAGCTTGAAGAGAATCCTTGAGTTCCAAAGTTTAACTTGAAATACTTGAAATTTGAATGAGATATTTGGTTAAGTCTTGGAAGGTTTTTGTGAGGGTTTTGAGTGATATAGAGTTGAAATGGCTAAGTATGAGAGATTTCATGTATAAATAGATATAGGACCATGACCTCAATGCCCTTGAGCCCAAATAGAAAACAAGGAAAAACCAACACTGGTCTGCGGACCAAACGCGTATAGCTACTACTTTGCAAAAAATTACCGAAAATATTTTTTGCTATGGGACCTCTAAAATTCGAGTTATACCCATTCCTCACTCAATCCTGCCCCATGATTAAGAATATGAAGTCGGATTTTCGATATCAAATACAGATTATGAAATATATGAAAATTACGATTATGGGCATTTCTTAAGCACATTTTTGGGGCATTTCAATGGACTATTAAAAACAATGACCTAATTTCCTAATCCAATTAATCTACAATCTGACTTAGAGTAACAAGACAAGTACTGAGTTATAGCAAAACACATGAATCTAGCAAATTAAGCTCACCCTCACATGGCACTGCATATATTATCAACAAAAAACTCTCAGATCATATTTTTTATCTCAATTTATCCTTACTTAGCATAACAAACATTGTCACACAACTAAACATGCATGGTTGCTATCTGACCACTAATCATAATTTTTAGTGGGTATTATTTTTTCAAACAAAACATAGAAACAAGCTATATGCCACAAGTATTAGTACTATATGCTACAAATACTATCTAAACATCCTAAACATAGCAGTTCAGCAAAAAGTAAATATCCACGGGGAAAAAGAATACAGTCAAGGAAACCCTAATTTATAAAAAATTAGGGTAGTTATGAACCCAAGCTACTCATACTTCACTGAGGCCTATAACTACCCACGCCCTATTGAAAAAGATGTGCACTGTCCCCAATGCACAAAATCAAAGAAAAATAAAACATAAGGAGGTCAAAAAACATAACTAGGCACCCAAGCGCCAGTGTATGGATAAGTTTGGCCACCCTCCTCCTGCGGGGTAGTCTGCTCAGTAGTAGCACTCTGTCAGAAAGGGCCAGTAGCCCTTGTGCATTAATATCTTAACCTATTCTCAACGGAACTAAATGAAAATTGAGTCTAAATGGTTCTACGTTCTAAGGGAAACTTGAGTTTAAATTGCCTTTGTGTCTATTGTAACTTTGTACAATTGATTTCTAGTTTCTGGGTAGGTTTTGGTGACTTATATTGTTGTATCGGTAATGGTTATGACTAGAGTGCTAGGACAGGTACCCTAGAATTGGACAATTGGCTTGCCTATAGGTAGAATCTAGCAGGCACCATCATGAAGGGGACCAGATCATGACACAACTCAACCTTTTCCCTTTTTTTTGGCTAGGGGCCAGGGAGAGGGGCTTTTCCACAGTTAATTTTAAAGTTGTAGATACATCCATCTTCGACTACTTGGGTAATGACAATATTTTTCAACCATATGTATCAAAAATTTATAGATCAAAAAAGCTAAAAAATAAATTGATAACTGATGAATATAAAGAAACAATGAATGAAGAAGATGAAAAAATATATTATAATTTGGGAAATTGAGAAGAAGGAAATTTAAGATTTGAATTGTTTGAAGCTGTTCTAATTGTGGGGGAGATTAATATTAATTTGTTTTAGATGATTTGTGAAAGTAACATTTAATTTTACATTTAGATTCATTTTTAAGCTTAAGAGACAAGCTATATAATGTACCAACATTATGAATTCAGATGACACAAATTTGAAAAACTAATTATAAAGGGAAAAGGCATAAATTTTCCCCCAAACTTATTCTGAAAAGTCAGTTACACACTTAAACTATCATGACGACCTATTACACACATTTACTATTTAAAAGTGAAACTATATAACCCTTTAAAACTGACCTGGTGAAATAAAAAAAATAAAATTTAAAAATATTATAATTTAAAAAAATAAAAAATACCTCATAACCCCTACCCCCAACCCAAAACATCTTCTGCCCGAAACAATTTCGTGAAGGAGAAGTAGAGCAGAGTTGAGATTCAGTCAAAGTTCTTACAGTCTAAAACACGTCATCTTCATTGAGCTCATCATCATCGATGACTGGTTCATCTACCCTGTCATCGAGAGCAGTGTCACTCAACGATGGAGAAAAGACGCCGAGAAATCGATCGGAGGAGGCAGATTGACGGTGGCAGAAACTAACAATGCCATAAATTTATGGTAATACCACTTGCCATGGATGTCGATAGTAGAATTATGAACCAGCTGAAGCCGACATCGACATCATCACCTCCGGTGGCCTCTATATTCCATCGCCAAAAGCGACGAAGTTCTGAGAAAACAATTAAATTCTTGGTGTCCTCTGATGTCATTTTTGTATTTCTCTGATTTCTCTAATCCTTTATGTGAGTTTCTTCATATACGTAATTTCACGGGCATTTTTGAGTTAATAGGACAAGGAATCGATTGAAAAGGGGAAAGAAATTATTTTCCCATTATCCCTATTTCTTATGGAAACTTTTATGACCATATCTGAAATTGTTTTGCAATCGGAAGTATTTTCATGGCCAATTCTTCGCTGTCACTACTGCTCTGTTTCCATGGCCAATTCTTAGCGGCCATTGTTGCTCTGTTTCCATTATCAATTCTTAGCGGTCATTGCTAATCTATTTCCATAGCCAATTCTTGGCGGCTATTGTTGATCTGTTTCCATGGGCAATTCTTGGCATCCATTACTGAAAATTTCTTTCTTTGCAATTTTAGTGAAAAAGATGTAATTATTATAGAATTTTAATAATTAATTAGAAATTAATTAGTATAAAAAATAGTTAATAAAAGAAAAACTAATTATTAAAAAAAAGAAAACAAGAAGGATATAAGAACTTATAATGCTTGACATGGCTGCCACGACCCAAACTAGGGCCTAGATGTGACAGGCGAATGGGGAACTCGAAGAGATGACAAACAAGCCTCTTAGTATATCATACACATATCCTTGGTCGCGGAAGTAAT
>JAOTQR010107468.1:11102-26927 GCA_025774065.1 Solanum ossicruentum | reverse complement strand
TTTAAGCTATACTTCAATCCCAACAATTAATCCCAATTAATAATTAATCTTAGGAAATTGCG
This sequence comes from Solanum ossicruentum, assembly GCA_025774065.1. Taxonomy (NCBI): domain Eukaryota; kingdom Viridiplantae; phylum Streptophyta; class Magnoliopsida; order Solanales; family Solanaceae; genus Solanum; species Solanum ossicruentum. The sequence continues at coordinate 26,865 of JAOTQR010107468.1, read as the reverse complement.
GGGTTTAACAAATATCTTTAATAATATTTTGAAAATTCTAAATTTGACTATAGTACTTTATATAGTTATTTAACACTTAAAATAGTATGAAAAAATAATAAATTTTCTTGATATGTTGAAAGAGATAAATAAAATAAAATATTTATTTATTGTACAAAATCTTACGAAATATAAATTTTACCATAAAACATATTTTTATAAAAAAAGAAAAAAGAGCTTCAAAGCAAAGGGCTAAACCAAAGTGGGATCCATACGTCATAATCTCGCATGTTAGTCTGGTTTAAAAACAAAACTGTCCATTCTCTTCCCAACTACCTATTTTGCATGTTTTCTAAATTGTCGCATCTCTTCCTAACTACTCATTTTCTTGAGTTTTTCTTCTTTTACTACTACTACTTCTTCGTCCTCCTTGTGGCTGTTGCTATTTAATACGCCCAAATTTGCACTCTAAAAGAAATAGTAAAGCGATCATTAACCAAATATAAAACTCAACAAGAGTTGAGGTCAATCCCACAGGGAATGCGTGAGAATATATCTATTAGCAACCATTTTCAGATGTAATATCTACTTTCCAGAAACAAGAGAGCATAAAGTACGGGGGGGGGGGACTTGAGAATTTATGTAAAGTTAAGTAAAATACTAGAAAACTTTGCTAACCGCTGGATTTCAATCAAATAATTATAAATGTTAGGATTGTGTTCCTCCATGACTTTCTACTTGATAGCCAAATTGAATTAATGAATTCATTCATGATTATGCATACAAGATCAAGCAAGTTAACTAACACCTAATTCACCTCCGGTCCTTCTTAGATGCATTTCATTCTTCACCTTTCATTCTCAGAATGTACATTCCTAACCCTTGCTATAGATCCCAGAGTACTATCACCTTCCGGTCTCAAGTACTTAGACTAGGTTATTAACTTTGAATTTCTATTGTAAAGTTCTTTTCCTAATTACTACCCCCCGATAGGCGATGAATACGGGCATAACCTTAATGCATCAGCTCATTAAGAAAGAAATTCGAGTGAAGAACGTTACAATATGTGCAATGGCCAATCCCGAAATTCAATACCAATTTGTCTACTTTATTTAATTATCATGGTTCCCACAACCCTAGTTGTGAGTTTAGCCTATCATATTCAATATAAACAACCCACAACAAGATGAGAAAATCATGATTGAAAACTTCCAATTGACAATAGAAGAAATCTATGAATTAAAATCTCAAGAAGAATACTAGAACCCCGTAATCTCAATATATTTAATTGCAAATGTTGTTCTCTCGTCCGTTCTTAGTCTCCAGCAGTTAATATTTAATAAAACTGGAATATAAAAATCTTATATATATATATATATATGGAAAAACCTAATTAAATTAAAATAGAAAAATAAAAGTTTTCATGGACCACGGCCATTTGTACAACTCATGACACGTTGCACGAACCATGGTCTTCTACTTGGGCTTCAATCCTAAGTTCCCTTCGACGACTACACCACACAAAACGTGGTGAGGTTCACAGTCAGTGAAGATGGCTTGTGAACCTTGCCTTGGAAAATTTCTCACTGTCAAACGTTGTTTCATCACCATGACTCTCATGGTCCATGGTGTGGTCAATGGCCTGTGGAGGGTGACATGGACTTCCATTTGTATGGTTTTGCTAAATTCGATGGTGATTTACAAAGTGACGTAACTTTATGGAGACCTACACGATTCGTGTATGATTCCACGGTCTGTACAAAGGGCCCGTGGAACCAGCCTTGCTTCCTATTGTTCCATCACATCTCCACATGCCTAACTGTGAGATCACAAATGGCTATAAACTGTTTAAGATTTCATAGGCAGTGAAAGCGACCGTGTTGCCTCACTTTACTCCTTTTTGTAGCTCTATCCCATGCCAGGTCCAAGGAAGCTCCCATGGTCCGTGTGGTGTTGCACGAGCCGTGATGATGCTCGTATAGGTGTACTTGGGATCTCTTTCTCTCCTTTTCTTGCATTTCACTCGAATTTCCATACCTTATCCATTTCCCTAAAAATTAACACAAAAAAAACATCAAACCAACACAGTTGCTTGAGAATTCTAAAGAATCCCATGTTTAAGGCGCTGTAAGGGTCATATTTTCACAACTTATCAACACCCTCAAGTTAGAATTATTTCTTGTCCTCAAGCAACGATTAACCCAACTAAATGATGCCCAAAAACAAGTACCCTACAGTAACCCCACAATTATAAAAAATATGTCCCTACACTAAACTTTTAATGCACTCACATCCCAACCAACTCGTGAAGATCAAGTTAGATATCTTATACATACACATTTTTCCCAAATAAACTCGAGAATGAAGATGGAATGTTTAAATCAATAATCAAACTGTGTAAATATAGTGCCCTCACTATAATGAAGTCTCACACACAGCACATAAATGCAAAATAGAGATTGGTATTAGCCACTTGTGTTCATAAATGACATCCAATCAATACACAAGTCAGACCAGAAGCTTGCCCTTATTTTCAGCACTTTAACTCTCAAATGACATTTTTAGGATCACATTAGAATCACTTTCTCAAGTCGTAACATTGGCTCGAGTTCAGGTAGGATATATTTAGGAATGATGTGACTCATTGCCCCTCCAAGATGCTACTTTGACTTAATTTTCAAGTTTCTGGCCCCAAACTCTTTTTATTCCCATTTCTCCAGTAGTGTTTCCCATTTTAATTTATTCACTATATATATATATATATATATTCATTCCATCACACTCCAACATTTCTTTTCCTCTCATCCTTAGCTCTTTTCACTCTTAACTTTTTTGTTTTTCCAACAATAGTCACCCTCAACTTAGGCTTTGGCCTCGAGTTGAGATGCATGATGTCTTTTAAAAGGACTAGGGCCACACAAGCCATCCTTAACTTAGGCTTTTAGCTTGGTTTGAGTTTCACATTATCTTAGGAGAGACCAGGGCCATAGTAAAGTTCTGCAGAGAGATAAGGGAGGTGAGTTGGGTGATTACAAAGAAGAGGGGTCTATTTAGGCTTAAGTTTTGTTTCAAATGGGAACAATTTCATTTGGATGGTTCATTTTAGGCTAAGTGACTTATCAACAAAAATATCCTAAGATCCTATCCTAATCCAGTCATTCGATTGCTTTAGTAGGACCAATTAGGCAAGTTCTAGCTTACAAATGCACTGATGGGATTTGAAACAAATCAGCTCACCACACATGGCACTTCTCCTACACTAATTAGTACTAACCAATAGGATTATGCTTCATTTATCAAGCTACCAACTTGATAATGTATGCAATGTTTTACAAGGACCAACACAAGTTAGTCGGGAAGATATTTTTATTTTTATTTCTTAAAAAGTTACTAATTTTGGGGCATTTTCCACACAAATCTATGGGTTACTATAGACTTCTACAATTACTCATATTTACATGAACGAAACATCCTCAACATGCTAGTTCTACTAGATAATAAACTTGGGATAAAAGAAACATGGCAAAAAAACTTTCAAGTGGCAGGATGCCCCACCCTCTACAAAAAGATAGTGCAGTGCCCTCGCTGCACAGAAGCCATAAAATAAAGTATGATAGGGAGTAAAATGTACCTAGTACACCCTAAGAGTCAGTCTTCCCATGAAGATTACACTCTCTAGAAAGGTCCTTATAGTCAAAGTCGAACAGAGTACAGAAGTGCTCTCAGAGGCTCCACCTTTCCTGCATCCCATGCAAGTCTCTCCTACTCTTCTTGTTTGGCAGCCACTCGCATCTAGGCCCTTATGGCCTTACACAATTGCTTCTCCTCTACTGCAATCTCATCTAGCGGTGGGCTAACTCACTGAGAAGGCCTTTTGCTCTTATTCTTTTTCTTATGCTCCGCAGTGGGTGACACTAGTGTGGCAGATGGAGCAGGTCGGGCTCCCCATGCCTTACCCAAGGACGGTGTCACAATTGGAGTACTGAAAAGCTACATCAATGAGTTTGATAATACGGGTAGTGTAATTGTACCGGGTAGTCAACTGGGCTATTTGCTCCTTCATTTCTGTAATTGTTTTCACAAGAAGTCACCTCCAACCCCAAAAGTCTCTCGCACCTGTTATTGAAGTACCTCTCTAAAGTATTCACTTGGTTCTAGAGATTAGAAGATTGTCCTCTAAGATTAACCCAGAGATTCTCCTTAACTAGTTGTACAAGGGACTAGACCACTTGGGGCATCCACTCGACCATCTGTTCCATAATAGCCCGTGTCTCCCCTTGATCCGTCACTAACCTGAGAGAAATTCATACGATACATGTGCATACATCTTTGGCCTCTGTGCATAGGACACGGTGCATCACTTCCCTCAGGATGCTCAGAAGCCTCGCCTGAAGGTGGGACAACAATAATCCCCTTAAATGGTAAGGGTTGCTGTAGAGTTGTTTGGGGGGAAAATAGCTAGACCACTTGGCCTGTTAGCTCTTTTCCTGTAGAGTGGTTTGTTGATATCATTAATTAGAGAAATGTTATCTACCTTTATTGGGTAAATCTTACGGTCAACATACCGAGTGGTTGGGACATGAGACTGCTAGCAAAGAGCCCTAATCAACGACAAAAAGGCTAGTCCAGCTTTGTTATTCAGTGCTCAATCCTGCATCCCAATGGTGATGATATAACCAACATTCACCCCAAATCAGGCCATATGGCAAGCCAGTAGGGAGGATTGCGATGGTTGGAGCGTGTTGTCATTACTTATGGGACTTTGCGTAGTGTGCACTATTGACCACTAGAACTTTGCAACGATTGTGAGAAAGGCCTTTATAACTGGTACATTAGGGTCCATGACCCAGCTGCGTTAGCTCCTTACAAAGCTATCTGCTCTCTATCCATGTCAATGCAACAACCCTGGAGGTAAGGTCAGAAATCTTTTCTCCTCGGTGACCTGCTGGTATCTCCCTACGTATAAGTCATCCTGCAGGGCCATGTAGTCCAAACCATAGAGAAACCTATTGATTGTTTCTTCGGAGATATTCACCTGAACACCCCTCAATTCTACGTGCTCGAGGAGGGGTACACTAAGGGCTAGTTACTTCTTCTGTCCTTCGGACCCTCCACCAACAGAGTTCAACAAATTGGTGGCATAGCAGGAGTAGAACTCTTGAATGATTGCAGGCCCATAGTACCCGGGTGCCTGTATCATCCACCCAAATTGGTGGAACTTAAATAGTGCCTTAATATCTGGGACCCCATCAAGAAGATCGATCACAACATGGACCTCAGAAATAATGACCTTGCATTGGTAACCCCCAACCCCCTTGTCATCCCCTGAGTGAATATCTGTTTGGCTCCTAGGACTATCCATCAGGCTCTTAGAAAATCTATAACTACACGGGCTGCTTCAAGATCAGTGATCTGGGTGACAGAGAAGTGGATAATATCGTCATCACTGTCCCGGAGGTAAACTTCCTCGAACTGTCCACCTTCATTGATTTGGGCCTTCTCCGGGATGTTTTCCTATTCTTCCTGCTCTTGCTCTAAGGCAACACCCACCTCTTCACTTCTATCAGAATGGGCCCCCTCGTTGGACTGAAGGGTGATGGCTAGGCTCACTGCTTGAGCCCTTATAGTGCGAGGAGATTTAGGGAAGACATTCCCTTTAAACTGGACTTCATACCCTCCTGAGGAGTCATCGCTTGAGCCACTACCAATCTAGTGGCTAGAATACGCTGTCAAAGAATCATGAAGGTGTGAGAGAGGCTCCTCCCTAGGTTGGGTGACTTTCGGTGGGGTCCCATAGTACCTTTAAGCCACAAAAATGAATATCAACAGTTAGAGTATTCTAGACTTGCAAACTGACACATTAACAGGTACTCAGACTTCATCTGTGCCCATTTAAAGTGACAATAACCCTTAAGAATGGCATCACCCGGTCTATCATATGGAAATTGCACTTAGTTAAGGTGTGGGAACTCGATAACAATAAAACTAGGTGAAAACAATAAAATTTTGTGATCAAAGCACTTGGACGGAACCCATCATGGACCTTGTATGGTTGTACGGACCATACGGGGGTCCGTGGAGTTGAATTTGGGCTAGCATTGCAAAGTGGAAGCTTAGAGGGGCCCAATAATGGACCATGTAAAGTCACATGAACTGTATGAGGGCCCATGAAGGTTGACTTAGATGTTATGGAAAATAGGGCCTTGACGGTGCACCTGACATGGGCCATGAAAAGGTCCACGGTCCAAAAAAAAGTCCCTCGATAGCGCAACAACTGAGGGCTCATGCACTGGACTTTTCACGGCTTGTGGAATATCATGTGGGCCATGAAGAGCTTCGTGATGAACCTCCTTCGACGGTTACAAAACACCAGCCATAAATGAAGCATTTCCCATATTTCTAGGTTAAGGAATCTCAAATTCACAAATACAACAACACAAAAAGTATATTTTCACCAAGATATGCACAAGAAATCACCAAAACCACTAAACCGGATGGACAATACTTAAAGTACTCAACAATAGTGGTTTTCATTTTCTTATTCAACACCCAACCTAATTTACTATGCAATTTTATATTCTATACTCCTAAACAATCAATTTCAAGTATGATTAAACACTTGCACACTAAACCCACACTAAAAGAAGAAGGTCATTAAGGCTTACTTTGAAATGACCCCAAAAAGTGCCCGAACATGTGCCTCAGAATGCCCAAAATTTTAAATTCATATATATCTCAAAATACATGCATGATATTAAAAATTAGACATTATATTCTTGTTCAAGGGGTCAAAAATAGTGGGAAAAGGGTCTAACCCCAATTTAAGAGCAAACAATTAGCGATTTCATTTTTCATAATTCTCCTTATCCAGAATCAATCCGCGATAGTGCCGCAACATGCCGCTATCAGGAACATGTATTAATTTGTCCTCCGCGACAGGTATGCATCATGGATCAGACACAAACCTATGTATTTTATCGCTAGTGATTTCTATCTCGGTCTAAGGCTTTTGTGTCTTGGGTCTAAGTGTTCCCAAACGTATTTTTACCTATACTTAGTCACATTTCACCCTCATATCATCCTAAACATTCTTCAATATCCTCTCAAACACTTAGCAATATTTTTACTCACAAATTCAAATCTCAAAACCCTCATTCGGAACTAAGGATTTTCTTCAAGCTTCAAGCCTCCATTTTCAATCTTCATTAAGAGCTTCCTCAAAGCTAAGGTACGTAGGTTTTAGCCATTGGGTTCTTCTACCCATGGTGCCCTATTCTCCTTATTACTCAATTTGCATGATTTGAAGTTAATTTTTCAATTGGGTTTACTAATATGAACATGTCTATGAACAATGTTAAAGTTGTGTAAAGTTGTGAATGTTTTGCTATATTTTGAGCTATAAATCTTGGATCTAATGTATGATTTTGATGACGGTTTTTCATGTATGTTTCTTGAGGGTGTTACAAGGTGTTGACTGGTCGTTTTACAATGGATTTTCCTACTTGATTTCATCTCTATATTCTATGATTTTATACTAGCAGTACACACCCTCTAAGTGTTTGTTAAAATGTCCGAATGTGGTTTCTTGAGGAATTGAAGGTCCAAAGCATGAGATATGATATGAATAATATTATGATGATGAAATGAGCTTATGCATATAATATAATTTATATAAAGTGTTGCATTAGACCATGTCCAGTTCACGGGGACTAAAAGCCCGGATAACCTAATTAAGGGGTTAGTATCTCAAACACCAGGGTGGTAAATGAGATTACCACTAACTTAGATGAGGGTTTTGTACCTCATACACCAGGTTGATAGGTAGAATTATCACTAACCTAGATGAGGGGTTTGTATCTCACACACCAGGGTGATGGGTGATATCATCACTAACCTACCAAGGGGTTTGTACTTTGGAAATTTAGCTTGGTCTCTTCTGCACATATGATATCCTATATGATCATGAGTTACTTAAGCATGTTTTACCTATGCATTGATCATACATGCCATATAGATATATTATTCTTATTGCCAATTATTATTCATTTTGATTAAGGTGTCTATATCTTCTTGCATTGCATCCTATAGACTTAGTACATTCAAATGTACTAACACATACTCTTGCTTACATGATCTCACCATGTAGGAACTGGTGCCCAAGTTGATCATCCTCCTCCAAGTAGGTAGATCGGTACTACTCAAGTTTGTGGTGAGTCATCCACTTCGGGGAACTTAGTCTATGTTGCTCTTATTATGTACTGAGACATTCTTCTTTATTTTCTATTTTGATTATGAGGGTGAGCTAGGTTGCTTGTCTTGGCCCCCGCTCTTATCTATGTATTAGAGGTATTTGTTGGACATGGTATGTATCTATAATATGAGCTTTGACTCTTTGACTCTTGATTATGATATTATGCAAGCTTTCTCCTTAGTCTGTTTTCCCCTATTCTTACTTCTTATGTCTTTTATATGCTTTCGTGACTGATGATGTCTAATGACAAGTTAAGAGACTTGTTGGGGGTTCCTTTGGGTTTCCCATTCGTCGTGTCACACCTAGGCCCTAGGCTTGGATCGTGACAAACTTGGTATCATTGCACTAGGTTGATAGATCCTCGGAGTCCAACACCACATCGATTAGAGTCCTATTCATGGTTGTGATGCGTGCCATGACTATAAATAGGAGGCTATGAGACGTTTTAGGAAATGTTTCCCTTATTAATGTTCTAAGTCGTGCTATAGAGATGTAGTGAGTTTCCTCCCCCTTTAACGATTGTTCTTTGCTATGCTAGATCGTGTGAAACACTCGAGGAAGGAGGGCCCAAACTCCCGAGGAGCAACCTACTAATGGTGAGCTCCGGGATGCTCTCACTATGCTTGCCCAAGTTGTGTCCAACCAAGTCAATCAAGGGGCCCAAGCCCCTTGTGCTACTAACCCGGGAGCTACGGTAAGGAACTTTATGAGGATGAATCCTCCAGTGTTCTATGTGTCAAAGGTGGATGAAGATTCACAAGAGTTTATTGATGAGGTCTACCAGATCTTGAATGTCATGGGTGTCGGGCCGAATTTAAAAGCAGAGTTGGCAGCATACTAATTCAAAGGGGTAGCCCAAATATGGTATGATCAATGGAAAGATAAGGAAGGAATTGGTAATGTGGTCCTTTAGGATGAGTTCAAATTGGCTTTCCTTAATTGGCTTTTCCCTCTTGAGCTTAGGGAAGCTAAGTTGGTAGAGATTATGAACTTGAAATAAGGTGTTATGAATGTGAGGGAGTATGCGCTCAAGTTTAATCAACTTTCAAAGTATGCTCCTCATTTGGTGGCCGATACTAGATCTAGGATGAATAAGTTCATGATTGGGGTCTCCGACTTGATAAGTGAAGAATGTCAATCTGCCATGCTAATTAGTGACATGGACTTGTTTTGGTCGATGACCTATGCCAAGCAAATGAAAGAGGAGAAATTGAAGAAGAGTAGGGGGCATGAGGCCAAGAGGGCTCGTCTTGGGGGTAATTCTACAGGGGTGGTCGGTTCCATCAAGGGAAAGGGTCTCACCATGTTACTAATAGGGGGTTTGCCAATGATTTCCGTAGGGCTCAAAGTGTTGGTGGTGTGGCTCCTAATGATTTGTGTCCTAAATGTTGAGGGGTTCACAGGAGGCCATGTTTGAAGGGTTCTAATGCATGCTATGAATATGGGGAGCTTGGTCACAAGAAGATATATTATGAAGAAACTGTGGCAAAGGTCGGGGTGCAAATACGGTTCCATTGGGTAGAGGTGGTCTTCAAGGTGGTGCCCCAAGGCACAATAGGTTTTATGCTATACATGGGAGGTATGGGATTGGTAAGTTCCCGATGTTGTTACCGGTATGCTAAAAATCTTTGACTTTGATGTATATGCTTTGATTGATCTGGGTGCCACTCTTTTCTTCGCTACCTTTTTTGTTGCTAAAAAGTTCCATGTTCACTCCGAGTTGTTGCATGAGTTATGTAATACTCCTATTGGTGCCTCTATTATTGCTAGGAAAGTTTATAGAAGTTGTCCTATTTACATATTGCATAAGTTTTTGCCTTGTGATGTTGTTGAATTAGACATGATAGATTTTGATGTCATTCTTGGGATGGATTGGTTGCATGCCTACTATGCTTTTATTGATTTTAAAACCCATAGGGTCATGTTTTGATTCCCTAATGAACCCATCCTTAAGTGGGAAAGTCAAGATGTTACGGTCAAAGGTAGATTCATTTCTTGCATTAAAGCCCGTAAGTTGACCTCTAAGGGGTGTCTTTTCCATCTAGTGAGGGTTAAATATGTGGAGTCCAAATTCCCTTCCATAGAGTCGGTTCTAGATGTAAATGAGTTTCTTGATGACTTCCCAAATGATCTTCTCAGTGTTCCTCCCAAAAAGGTAATAGACTTTGGTACAGATCTCTTCCCTGATACCCAGCCTATCTCTATTCCCCCTTATTGTATGGCCCCAATGGAGTTGAAGGAGTTAAAGGAACAATTGAAAGATTTTTTAGAGAAGGGATTTATTAGACCTAGCCAATCACCTTGGGGTGGTCCGGTGTTGTTTGTGAAGAAGAAGGATGGGTCACTTAGGATGTGCATTGACTACCGGCAACTTAATAGGGTCACCATCAAGAATAGGTATCCTCTTCCAAGGATTGATGACTTGTTTGATCAATTGCATAAGGCTAGCTATTTCTCTAAGATTGATCTTTGGTTCGGGTATCAGCAAGTAAGGGTGAGGGAATGTGATATTCCCAAGATGACTTTCTGGACTAGATATGAGTATTATGAGTTTGTTATGATGTTGTCCAACCATCTTCATGCACCTAATAAATAGTGTCTTCAAACCCTACCTTGATTCCATTATTGTGGTATTCATTGATGATATATTGATCTATTCATATAGTAGGGATGATCATATGGGGCATTTGAGGATTGTGTTGCAAAGATTTAGGGAGGAGAAATTGTATACCAAATATGAAAAGTGTGAATTTGGTTGAAGTAGGTTGCATTTTGGGCCTAGTGGTGTTAGGGGATGCTATTAATATGGATCCTAAGAAAACTGATGTGATTGCAAATTGGCCTAGACCATTGACCCTATCGGACATTAGGAGCTTCTTGGGCCTAGCGGGTTACTATAAAAGGTTTGTGAATGGGTTCTCCTCCATTGCTTCCCCTATGACAAAATTGACTCAAAAGAAGGTTAAGTTTGTATGGACCGATGAGTGTGAGAAGAGCTTCTAGACAACTTGTGTCTGCTTATATATTATCACTACCAGATGGTCTTAAGGGATTTTTGGTGTATTGTGATGTTTCCCGGGTCGATTTGTGTTGTGTGATGATGCAAAATGGTAAGGCCATAGCTTTTGCTCTGTACAACTCAAGGTACATGAAAGGAACTACGCTACCCATGATCTAGAGTTAGCCGCCATTATGTTTGCATTAAATATTTGGCATCACTACTTGTATGGGGTGCATGTTGATGCGTTCATCGATCACAAGAGCCTCCAATATGTCTTCACTCAAAATGATCTCAACTGAGGCAAAGAAGGCGGTTAGAACATCTTAAAGACTATGATATGAGTGTGGACTATCATCCGGGTAAGGCAAATATGGTGGCGGATGCTTTGAGTAAGGTATCTATGGATAGCTTAGCCCATGTTGATGGTGGTGATAAGGAAATGGCTAGGGAGGTGCATCAATTGGCTAGTTTGGGGGTTAGGTTGGAAGAGGTTAGTGATGATGGTATTGTTATTATTGATGGGTCTAAGTCTTCATTGGTTGATGATGTGATAGCAAAACAATATCTTGACTCCTCCTTGCTCGAATTAAAGGCCTTGGTGAAAGGGGGCAAAGTAAAGGTTTTCTCCCAAAGTGGAGATGGTGCCCTTAGGTACCAAGGTAAGTTATGTGTGCCTTGTGTTGTTGGTTTGAGGGAGAAAATCCTTTATGAGGCCCATAATTCTTATTATTCTGTCCATTCTGGTTCCACCAAAATGTATACAGACTTGAGGGATGTGTATTGGTGAGGAGGCATGAAGAGGGACAATGCCAAATTCGTTTCCTATTGCCATAGTTGTCAACAAGTCAAAGCCGAACATTAAAGGTCAGGTGGCCTAACCCAAGACATAGAGATTCCCATTTAGAAGTGGGAGGTGATTAATATGGATTTTGTGGTTGGGTTTCCCAAGACTAGAAAAGGTTTTGATTCCATTTGGGTTGTGGTTGATAGGATGATGAAATCGGCACACTTTCCACCGGTTATGACCACATATGGGGCTGAAGAGTATGCAAGGTTGTACATCCATGAGTTAGTGAGGTTACATGGGGTTCCTTTTTCCATCATATCGTATCATGGTACACAATTCACTTCACTCTTTTGGAGGTGTTTCCGAAGGGGTCATGGTACAAAAGTTCACCTTGGTATGACCTTTCACCCTCAAACGGATGGCCAAGCCGAATGACCAATTCAAACACTTGAGGATATGCTTAGGGATTGTTTCTTGGAACTTAAGGGTAGTTGGATGACCATTTTCCTTTTATTGAGTTTGCACACAACAATATTTATCACTCTAGCATCGTATGGTTTCTTTTGAGGATTTTTATGAGAGACGTTGTAGATCACTGGTTGGTTGATTTGAGGTTGGAGAGGTGGCTTTATTGGGACCGGATATGGTTATGGAGGCTCTTGAGAAGGTTAGGATGATTTGGGGAAGGTTGAAAACATCCCAAAGTCATCAAAATTCCTATACTGATATGATAAGAACAGACCTTGAATTCAAAGTGGGTGATTGGGTTTATTTCCAAAATTTTCCAATGAAAGGTGTGGTCCATTTTGGTTTAAAGGAAAATTGAGTCCAGGATATGTTGATCCTTATAAGGTGATAAAGAGGGTTGCAACGTAGCTTATGAGTTGAAGTTGCCTAGTGAAATAAATTTGGTTTATCCGGTGTTCCATGTCTCTATGTTGAGGAAATGTGTTGGTGATCCTAATGTTGATGTGCCTCTTAATGTTGTGGGTGTTATTGAGGATAACTTGACTTATGAGGAGGTTCCGGTTCAGATTTTGGATATGAAAGTAAAGAGATTCAGGAACAAGGAGGTGGCATCCATTAAGGTTCTTTAGAGGAACCAACAAATCGGAAGTACTACTTGGGAGGCCGAAATGGACATGTAAAAGCAGTATCCTTATATCTTCGACTCACTCAAGCCTAAGGTACTAACTCTAAGCTCCTATGTGATTTCAAGTCTTATATTTCAGCTCCTATGTCATTCACATGCATTCATGTTTAAGTTGGCAAACTTATGATGATTTTACACTTATGTTGAAATTTTGAAAATGGTGTTTTGAATGTAATGTTGCATTATTATTGGGGCAAATTGATCACTCTTGTCTTGTACCTCTTTTACATTCAGGGATGAATGTTCACAAGGAGAAGATATTGAAACGACCTCAAAAAGTGTCCAAAAAAGTGCCTCGAAATGCCCTAAATTTTAAATTCCATATATCTCAAAATCTGTGCGCGATATTGAATATTTGACTTCATATTCTTGTTCAGGGGGTCAAAATTATGGGGTGAAGTGTCTAACCCTGATTTAAGAGAAAATGATTAGCAATTTCATTTTTAGTAATTTTTCTCATCTAGAATCGATCCGTAATAGTGCTGCGACGCGCAGCTATCACAGACATTTATTAATTTGGCCTCTGCAATAAGTCTGCGTTGCGAACAAAATGCAAACCGATGTATTTTGTTGCCAGTGATTTCTATCTCGATCCAAGGCTTTGGGTGAAACGACCCCAAAAAGTGCCCGAAAATGTACCTTGGAACGCCGAAATTTTAATTTCCATATATCTCAAAATCCATTCGTTATTACGAAAATCTGACTTTATATTTGTGATTCGGGATCAAAATTAGGGGAAAAAGAGTCTAACCTGATTAAAGAGCGAAAGAATAACAATTTCAATTTTTGAAAGTGCAGATTCCAATAAGGTTTCCGCGTTGCCTCCGCGACACACCAAGGGCGTACTCATGTACAATTTTGCCTCCATATCCTCTTCGTGACGCAGATAGGTGTATTTTCCCTGTCAGTGTTTTTCCTGTGCGGACTAAATATTATAAGTGTTGCACTCAAGTTTTCCCAAGCATATTTTTATCTATACTTAGCCAAATTTCACCCTTATATCATCCAAAACATTTTCCAATACTCCCCAAAACACAACCGTAATTTCACTCCTAAATTCAAGTCTCAAAACCCTCATTAGGAACTAAGGATTCTCTTCAAGCTTGAAGCCTCCATTTTCAAACTTCATCAAGAACTTCTCCAAAGTCAAGGTATGTGGTGTTGAACCATTGGGTCCTTTCACCCATGGTGCCTAAGCGTCCTTTTTACTAATATTGAATTATTTAAAGTTTATTTTACATGTGGGTCTTGTATATTGAGAAGATTATTGCATAGTGATTTTAGTTCATGAAAGTATAGTTGTTTTAGCATGTTTTGAGCTCTAAATCTTGGATCTAATGTTGGATTGGATGAGGGGTTTTGATATGAATATCTTGGGGGTGTTGTAAGGTGTTGATTGATGGTTTTACTATAGATTCTCTTGTATGATTCCATCTCCAAATTACATGGTTTTTACCCCCACTACACACCCCCAAGGTATTTGATAAAATGTTTGGTTATGGTTTCTTAAGGAAATGAAGGTCCAAAGCATGGGATATGATATGAATGATGTTATTATGGTGAAATAATCTTATGTATATGATTATTCCTATATGAAGTGTTGCACTAGAGCATATGATGAATCTTATATAAAGTGTAGAATTGACCATGCCTAATCCGGGGGGGTTTAACCACCTAGATAACCTAGTGAAGTGTTTGTGCTTCTCTACCTTGTGATGGGGTAGTATCATCACTAACCTAGATTTTGGTTTGTACTCATCAACCTAGGGAAGGCTTTGTACTTCTCCACCATAGCGATGGGGCGGCATTATAACCAACCTAAATAAGGGTTAGTACTCATCCACCTAAGTGATGGGGTGGCAACATCACTAACCTACCAAGGGGTTCGTACTTTAGAAATTTATTTTGATCTCTTATACACATATGATATTCTATATCAGCACGGATTACTCAAGCATATTTTACTTATGCATTGATCATACATATCATGTTGCTATATCATTCCTATTGTCTATTGTTCTACATGTTGATTATAAAACTTACCTCTTGTGTATTGTATCCCATATACTTGGTATATTCAAACGTAGTAATACATACTTTTGCTTACATGATATCACCATGTAGGAATTGGTGCTCAAGTTGATCATCCTCCCCTCCACGTGGCTATTCGGTGCTATTCCAAGATTGTTAGTGAGTCCTCTATTTCGGGGACCTTAGTCTATGATTGCTATTATGTATGTAGTGAGACACTTTCTTATGTTCTATTTTGACTATGAGGGTAAGCCTGGTTACTTTGTCTTGGCCCCCACTCTATCTATGTATTTAGAGGTGTTGTTGGACAAGTTGTGTAATTATGACATAAGCTATGACTCCTTCTCTTGATGTTGATGTGCTATCCCTTATCCCCTTAGCTCCTTATTCTTATTTTATGTCTTTTACATGCTTCTACGATCAATGATGTGTAATGATAAGTTGAGAGGCTCGATTGGGGTTCCTTCGAGTTCCCCATTCGCCTTGTCAAGTCTAAGCCCTAGGATGGGTCGTGACAAACTTGGTATCAGAGAACCAGGTTGATAGATCCTCGGGGTCCAA
>JAOTQR010107448.1:0-26927 GCA_025774065.1 Solanum ossicruentum | reverse complement strand
TATCTTGGATATTTACAAGATAAAGAGAACTCTAGCCTAGCCTAGAGTATTCTAGAATGGCCTAAGGCTTTCTTACATGTTCTACCTTTCTCTAGGCAAATCTAGAGAATTCCAGAAGGCTCCAGCATGCCTTAGGCGTTTTTGAGGCAAAATTGGGGCGAAAAAATGTGTTGTCCATAACATATATCTAGGATGAATAAGTTCATTATGGGGGTCTCCGTCTTGGTAAGTGAAGAATGTCGGTCCTCCATGCTAATTAGTGATATGGACTTGTCCCAGTTGGTGACCTATGCTGAGCAAATGAAAAAGGAGAAATTAAGGAAGAAAAGGGGGCATAAAGCCAAGAGGGCCCGATTTGAGGATAAATTCCAAAAGGGTACTAAATTTCATCCAAGCTAAGGCCTTTTTCATTGTACAAATAGGGGGTTTGCCAATGACTTCCCTAGGCCTCAAGGCGTTGGTGGGGTGGATCCTATTAATGTGTGCCTTAAATGTGGAAGGAGTCATGGAGGCCTATGTTTGAAGCGTTCTAATGCAAGCTATGAATGTGGGAAAATTGGTCACAAGAAGATAGATTGTCCAAGAAATCGTGGCAAGGGTCAATGCACAAATGCAGTCCAATTGGGTATAGGTGGTCCTCAAGGTGGTGCCCCAAGAAACAATCGATTTTATGCACTACATGGGAGGCAAGGGGTTGGTTATACTCCTGATGTTGTTACCAGTATATTGAAAATCTTTGACTTTGATGCATATGTTTTGATTGATCCAGGGGCCACTCTTTCCTTTGTTACCCTTTTTGTTGCTAAAAAGTTCCATGTTAACTCCTAGTTGTTGCATGTGTTATATGAAGTGTCTACTCTAATTAGTGCCTCTATTGTTGCTAGAAAAGTTTATAGGAGTTGTCCTATTTGCATTTTTCATAAGTTGTTGCCTTGTGCTCTTGTTGAATTAGACATGGTTTATTTTGATGTCATTCTTGGGATGGATTGGTTGCATGACTACTATGCTTCTATTGATTGTAGAACCCATAGGGTTAAATTTCAATTCCTCAATGAACCCGTCCTTGAGTGGAAAAGTCAAGATGTGGTGGTCAAGGGTAGATTCATTTCATGCAATAAAGCCTATAAATTGATTTCTAGGGTGTTTGTATCATCTTATGAGGGTTAAAGATGTGGAGTCCAAAGTTTGTTCCACTGAGTTAGTTTCGATTGTAAACGCGGTTCTTGATGTCTTCCCAAATGATCTTCCTGGTGTCCCTAAGGGAGATAGATTTTTGCATAGATCTCCTTCTTGATACTCAACCTATCTCCATTTCCCCTTACCATATCACCCAGCGGAGTTGAAATAGATAAAGGAACAATTGAAAGATTTTTTGGAAAAGAGATTTATTAGACCTTGCCAATTACCTTGGGATTCCCCGGTGTTGTTTGTAAATAAGAAGGATGGGTCAATTAGAATGTACATTGACTATCGGCAACTAAATAGGGTCACTATTAAGAATAATTATCCTCTTCCAAGGATTGATGATTTGTTTGGCCAATTGCAAGGGGCTAGCTTCTTCTCTAAGATTATCTTCAATTCGGGTAATATCAAGTAAGGGTGAGGGAGTGTGACATTCCCAAGATGGCCTTCCAAACGAGATTATGGGCATTATGAGAATGTTGTGATGTCATTTGGTTTGTCCAATGCCCCGACCATCTTGATGGACCAAATGAGTCGGGTCTTTAAACCTTACCTTTATTCCATTGTTATGGTCTTCATTGATGATATTTTGATCTATTCACATAGTAGGGAGGAGCATATGGGGCATTTTATGGTTGTGTTGTAAAGATTAAGGAAGGAGAAATCATATGCCAAATATGACATATGTGAATTTCGATTGGAGGAGGTTGCATTCTTGGGTCAAGTGATGTCAGGGGATGGTATAAAAGTGGACCCCAAGAAATTGGATGTGATTAGAAATTTCCCAAGACCATTGACTCCGTCAGATATTAAGAGCTTCTTGGGCCTAGCGGGTTATTATAAAAGGTTTGTGTATGGGATCTCCTACATTGCTTCCCCTATGACAAAATTGACACAAAAGAAGGTTAAATTTTTGTGGACCAATGACTGTGCGAGGAGCTTCCAAACATTGAAAGTTAAGATTGTGTCTGCTTCTATATTGTCACTCCCAGATGGGCTTGAGGGATTTGAGGTGTATTGTGATGCTTCCTGGGTTGGTTTGGGTTATATGTTAAAGCAAAATGGTAAGGTCATAGCTTATACTACTAGACAACACAAGGTACTAAAAGGAACTACCCTACCCATGATCTAGACATAGCTCTCATTGTGTTTGCATTAAAGATTTGGCATCATAAATTTTATTGGGTTCATATGGATGTGTTCACCGGTCATAAGAGCATTCAATATGTCTGCACTCAAAAGGATCTCAACTTGAGTCAGAGAAGATGGTTAGAATTTCTAAAATACTATGATATGAGTGTGCACTATCATCTTGGTAAGGCGAATATGGTGGCAGATGCCTTGAGCAGGGTGTCTATGTAGCTTAGCCTATGTTTATGGTTGTAGGGAGATGGCTAGGGAGGTGCATCAATTGGCTGTATTGGGGGTAGGTTGGTGATGATGGTGTGGTTATTGTTGATGGGCCTAAGTCTTCATTGGTTGATGAGGTTATAATAGAAAACAAGATCTTTACTCCTCCTTACTTGAATTAAAGACCTTGGTGAAAGAGGGCAAAGTAGAGCTTTTCTCCTAAGTGGGAGATAGGGCCCTTAGGTGCCGAGGTAGGTTGTATATGCCTTGTGTTGATGGTTTGAGGGAGAAGATCCTTGATAAGGCCTATAATTCTTCTTATTCTATCCACCCCACTTCCACGAAAATGTATAGAGACTTGAGAAATGTATATTAGTGGGGAGGCAAGAAGAGGAACATTGCCAAATTCGTTTCCGATTTCCATAGTTGTCAAAAAGTCAAAGCCAAACATCAAAGGCCAGGTGGCCTAACCCAAGACATAGAGATTCCTACTTGGAAGTGGGAAGTGATTAATATGGATTTTGTGGTTGGGTTTCCCAAGACTAGAAAAGGTTTCGATTCCATATGGGTAGTGGCTGATAGGATGACAAAATCGGCCTATTTTCTACCGTTAAGACCACCAATGGGGCTGAAGAGATGCAAGATTGTACATCTATGAGTTAGTAAGGTTGCATGGGGTCCCTTTGTCCATCATATTGGATCATGATTCATTATTCACTTCACACTTTTGGAGGTTCTTTCAAAGGGGTCTTGGTACAAAAGGTAACCTTAGTATGGCCTTCCACCCCCAAACGGATTGCCAAGTCGAAAGAACCATTCAAACACTTGAGAATATGCTAAGGACTTGTGTATTGAAGTTGAGGGGTAGTTGGGATGACCATCTTCCTTTGATTGAGTTTGCCTACAACAATAGCTATCACTCTAGCATCGATATGGCTCCTTTTGAGGCTCATCATAGAAGACCTTGTAGATCACTGGTTGGTTGGTTTGAGTTGGAGAGGTGGCTTTGTGGGATCAGATTTGGTTATGGAGGCTCTTGATAAGTTTAGGATGATTAGGGAAAGGTTGGAGAGGTGGGTCTATTGGGATCAGATCTGCTTATGGAGGCTCTTGAGAAGGTTAGGATGATTAGGGAAAGGTTGAAGATGGCCCAAAGTAGTCAAAAATCCTATGCTGATGTCAGAAGAAGAGACCTTGAATTCAAAGTGGGTGATTGGGTTTACTTCAAAGTTTCTCTAATGAAAGATTTATTCCACTTTGGTAAAAAGGGGAAGTTGAGTCCAAGATATGTTTGTCCTTATGAGGTCTTGAAGAGGGTTGGCAAGGTTGCTTATGAATTGAAGTTACCTAGTGAAATAAATTTCGTTCATCCGATGTTCTAAATTTGTATGTTGAGAAAATGTGTTGGTGATCCTAGTGCTATTGTGCCTCTTGATGTTGTGGGTGTTTTTGAGCATAACTTGACCTATGAGAGGTTCTGATTTATATTGTTGATCGGCAAGTGAAGAGATTGAGGAACAAGGAGGTGGCATCTGTTAAGGTCTTTTGGAGGAACCAACAAATCAAAAGTGCTACTTGGGAGGCCGAAGTGGACATGCAAAAGTAGTATCCTTATCTTTTCTACACCACTCAAGCCTAAGATACCAATTCTATGTCCCCTATGTGATTCAAGTCTTATGTTTCAGCTCCTATGTCATTCATATGCATTCATGTTTAAGTTGACAAAATTATGATGATTTTATACTTATGTTGAGGTTTTGACAATGGTGTTTAAATGTAATGGTGCAATCTTGTTGAGGCTGATTTATTCTTGATTACTCTTGTTTTATACGTCTCTTTTATATTCAGGGACGAATGTTCCCGAGGGGGAGATATTGAAACGACCCCAAAAAGTTCCTAAAAATGTTCCTCGAAATGTCCAGAATTTTAAGTTCCATGTACCTCAAAATCGATGCGCGATATAAAAAATCTAACTTCATACTCTTTTTTAGGTGGTCGAAATTAGGGGCAAAAGGGTCCTACCCCGATTTAAGAGCAAAAGAATGGCAATTATGATTTTTCAAGTGGCAAATTCCAGTGTCCTATCTGTTCCTTTTGTGCGATGCGCCGGGGGACGCAGATGAAGAGGAGTGGTCTCCGCGTCCTCTCCGCTACGCGGAGAAGTGTGTTTTCTGTCCATTGATTTTCTGTGTTGTCCAAGGCTTTTGTGTTTTGGGCCTAAAAGTTCCCAAATGTGTTTTTACCTAAGCCTTATTTCACCCTCATATCATTCTAAATATTTTCCAATACTCACTCAACACTTAGCCATATGTTAACTCCCAAATTCAAGTCCCAAACCCTCGTCCTAAACCAAGGTTTTCCTTCAAGGTTCTTCTTCAAGCTTCAATTGTTTATCTCAAATTTTCACCAAGTTCATCTCAAAATTAAGGTATCTGGGATTCTTTCATGGGTTCCTTTCACCCATGATACCTAAGCCTTTGTTTACTCAAATTTCTTGATTTAAAGTTGATTTACAAATGAGTCTTGCATAGTTTGAAATTCATTGCACACTATGTTAAAGTTGCGACTGTTTTGCTATGTTTGACCTATAAATCATGGAACTATCATTTGATTTGATGAGGGGTTTTGATGTGTATTGCTTGAGGGTGTTGCAAAGTGTTGACTGATAGTTTTACAATAGATTTTCTTGCATGATTTCATCTCTATATTTCATGGTTTTATACTAGCATTGCAAACCCTCTAAGTGTTTGATAAAATGTCCAGATGTGGCATCTTGAGGACTAAAAGGTTCAAAGCATGAGATATGATATAATTAACTATATGATGATAAAATGATCTTATGTATATGATATACTCTATATAAAGTGTTGCATTAGACCATACTCGACCCGGGAGGAGAAGAGCTTAGGTAACCAAGGTGGGGGTTTGTACTCATCAGCCATGTGAGGGGCTTCTACTTCGCCACCGTGGTGATAAGGTGTGATTATAATCAACTGTATGAGAAGTTTGTACCACACTACCAGGGTGGTAGGGTGGGAACATCATCAACCACCAAGGGGTTTATCCCTTGAAAATCTAGCTTGGTCTCTTCTACACATATGATATCTTATATGAGCATGAGCTACTTAAGTATGTTTACTTATGCATTGATCATACATCCCATGTTCTTATATTATGCCTATTTCCTATTATTATGCAATTTGACTATGATGTCTAATTCTTATGGCATTGCATCCTACATAATTAGTATATTCAAATATACTAACGCATACTCTTGTGCACATGATATCACCATATAGGAACCGGTGCTCAAGTTGATCATCCTCCTCCTCCACATGGCTAGATCGATACTACTCAATCTTGTGGTGATTCCTCCAATTTGGAAACCTTAATCTATGTTGCTCCTATTTATGTATTAAGTTCTTTATTTTCTATTTTGACTATAATGGTGAGCCCGGTTGCTTTGTCTTGCTCCCTGCTCTTATCTATGTATTAGAGGTGTTTGTTGGACATGTTATGTATATATGTTAAAAACATTGACTCTATTGTTCTTGATATCTATGATACGAGTTTGACTCTTGTCTCTTGATTATGATGTTTGTAAGCTTTTCTATTAGTCCCGTTACCCCCTACTCTTACTCTTTTATGTTGTATTTATTGCTTTTGCGACAAAGGATGTGTAATGATGTTCTAAGATGCTTGCTTTGGGCCCCTTTAGGTTCCCCTTGCACCATGTCACGTCTAAGCCCTAGGCTTTTATCATGACAAGGATAGACCAGGGCCAATATCAAGGTATTTCATAAAATAACGCTAGGCTAGCTAGGTGTCAAGAAAGAACAGGTACATGAAAAGCTCAAAAATTCGGAATAAGGCTTTTGTGCGCCATCTGATGAACCCATGGCTTGATGTGGCTCATCAATCTTCTCAACTAGAGCTTCTCTTTGCTAACCTTCACACCAAATCTTAAAAAGCAAAACGAAACATAAGAGGATAGTCTGTGGAGGCAACCTGAGTAGTAGAAGGTGCAGGTGCATCTGAGGATGGCATCAGCTCGGTATCAACAGTTGGAGGTTGCTCTAGTGCAAATGGAGTAGAGCTGGTGGTAGCTGGAGTCGACTCCTGAGTTTGTGGCTCTAAAGGAAATGGGTCTGGGATAGGAGGAGAAACTACTCACTGAAAGGCCACCGAATTGTCTTCAGCCTTAATAAGGCACGTAGTCTGGCCTCATTGCATAGTCTATTTATCAAGGTGAGAAAAGTCAATGAGGTCTGAGTCCGTATAGCTGACTCGTCTATCTGCTCTGCTATAATGCGGTCCTAATCTATATCATAGCTAGCTAGAAATTGGCTAGCAACACAACCCTTTCCAGAGTGATCATATTATCTATGAAAGTAGACCTGATGCATGACCGAATAGTGGACAATCAAAACTCAGCCGAAAATGAAAGATGATACTTGATAATGGGATTGGCGTGGTTTGTGACCCATGTAGGCTCAGCACCGCCTTTACAAATCTGACTAGATATCCTCCTAAGGAGCTCAATTTTGATGCCCACATTCTTCTCACTCACTGCCTTCCTTATCTTCTCAATCTTATCATCATACTCTGCGGTGGACTGTGGTAACCTGTAAGTCGATCCAAATAGAACCCTCCTAATGGTCTTCTAAAAAAATATTGACTAGTTGGCCTCGGACAAAGACTATTGAAACCTGACCTGCTCCATGGCTTTCTTCTACTTGGGAAGATCTCTAAAAAAAAAGTAGCAACATAGGTGACGTAGAACTCCCAAACTAGATATGGGGCATACTTGCCCAATCTATGTGGTAGCCACCAAAATCTGTGTCGTTCAATCTCTGCTTCCAAGTTTGGCACCCTACTTAGCCGGAGTCATTTAGCCTCGACTCATGAAATTGTTGGAGAGTGCTTTCCCAATCCCTTTAGCTCAAACCCCTTTTCATAGATAGCCTTTATGCCCTCGATTCCCTATCTAACATTTCTGGTGTTAGTAGAGGAAACAGATTGGTCGACCAGGGGTTGTGACTCTGCAGCATCATATGCGGTCTAGGATGCATCCTCTGAACCTGTCTCTAAGAGTGAGGTGTTGCTGCCTGACCCGTCTCCATCACCCTCCTCGTCAGACTAGGAGAAACAAGTAACTTCCATCAGGTCTATGCAGCTCTGAATCTAGTTTGAGGCACATTTGCCTCGGGTTCTATCCTGATTCTGTGGACCTCTTCAGATCCTTTTGACTATTCGGTAGCAAAGGCTTCATCTCTCGATCGTCGACCCCAAGCTTTAATAGATTCTTTTCTATCTTTTGAAGTGATAAGACCTGAAAATTACATTGCAAACACATAATGAGCACCACATTCATACATACTCAAAACAAAAACAAAGAAAGAAGCAAGTAGAAAGTAGAACAAAAAGTAAAACACACAAAAGAAAATTGACACTGTACGAGCTACAGATTTGTAGGTACGAGGCACCGGTACGATTTGTAGGTCACCCTACTAGTCATAGCCTGAGCTCTTTACATATAACAGGATGCTTTTAAGCACAACATAGGTCCTATGAGTCCCTCACTATGGTTCATAGTGGACACTACAACTCGTAGATGGATCTCGTATGGAAAATGATAAGGAACTATAGATTACTGTTGTTCACCAATAACAACGAAGTACATAGGCACCACAAGTTGGGAACCAACAAGCTTGATTGATCAACAATGAGTACAAGGCAAGATTTCCAAATCCCAAAATGGGTTTTCCAAGAGAGAACACTAAACTTCCCTAAAAACCTAAGAAAATCTTCCAAATTAAATTTGAAATATCTACTGGTCGAACTCTCTAAAAAACCTAACTTAAACTATACATAGTATCTACAAAATAACCCTAGAATTTAAATAAGAAACACAGCTGGCAGCTAATAAATCTCACAGTTATGACTCGTATGATGATCTATGAGTCATAGTCGAGGTCTCGTATCAGGTTTTTGGCATCTTGTACAACTTGTAT
The DNA here is from genome assembly GCA_025774065.1 of Solanum ossicruentum. Taxonomy (NCBI): domain Eukaryota; kingdom Viridiplantae; phylum Streptophyta; class Magnoliopsida; order Solanales; family Solanaceae; genus Solanum; species Solanum ossicruentum. The sequence goes on along the minus strand of JAOTQR010107448.1, from coordinate 18,381 downwards.
ATTTGTTTGGTAGTCTTGGTCTTTAGTGTTTGGTCTAACATTTTGGCTCTCTAATTCTTGCTATGAGTCCACCTATATAAGTCATAGTGTGTATTACGACTTGTAGGCTGGGCTCGTAGGGTTAACCTTCACTGGGCAGATTTCTGATTTTAGGTCTCTAATTCTTGCTATGACACAACCTGCGACTCGTAGCGTGAGCTACAACTCGTAGGTGGGCTCTTATGGCTATGCTTTAGTAAAATCTGCAACTTTTCTTCAAAATCATGCTAACCTAACTTTTCTACAAGATTAACACAAAAAAGCTTCAAAACACTAAAAGTCACTTTAAGAACTCACAAACTCCCTTGTTTTAGGCACCAAATGTGTTGTATTTTGATAGCACATCAACACCCTCAACTTACAATTATTGCTTGTCCTCAAGTGACTACTCAACCTACACAGAAAAAGAGAAATGCATAGTAACTATGCTAATGGCATATATATCAGCTACTCTAATTCAAGTACCCAACTACCATTTTCAAAAGAAGATTGTAAAATTACTTAGAAAGTAGGAGCATAATGATATACCTGGCAATCAAACTATGATAAGCTAAGGAGCACCAACCATCTACAATAACTGGTATAGTCATATGCTACTGAAGTAGTGCAAATGCCCTTACTAGAAAGAAGTCCCTTATACTCACTCAATAACATTCAGAAATCGAGAACTAACGAAACATTCTCAGTCTCACAATTGAAATTCATGCACAATGACTAACACCATAAGCTTGCCCCTATACTCATTTTTTGGTTTGGTGCCAAAGTGGATCTGGATCACTTTAGGACTTATTGGCTTGTAACATGGGCTCAGAGGGCTTTCATATGGTATTTTAGGCAAACAGTGACTAAAAGCTATTCTTGAACCATGTTTACCAGCACTTTTTTCTTTCATAATCCAACCCTTTCACTAATTCTTCCCTTATTTCCCCATTTCAAGCTTTTCCCGGGATTTTTATTTCACTTTTCATATGTTCCTTCATTTGGAACTCATCTTTGATAATCTTTTCAACTTAAGGCACTCTTTCTTTTCTTTTTCTTCACCGGGCTCATGATCATTCATTTTCTTCTTTTCACCCCAATTAACTACCTCATTTTTGTTAATTTACCACAATAAGGGTCATTCTCAATTTAGCTTTTTAGCCTAAAGTGAAGTGAACAATATCTATGCCTCAAACCAGGGCCACCAATGCAGCCACCCTTAACTAAGGATTTTAGCCTCAATCAAGGTTCACATGTTCAAGGATAGATCAGGGCCAATATCATGGTATTTCATCAAATGAGGTAAGATCACCAAGGTGTCAAGAAAGCTGAGTACATGAGAAGTCAAACATTTGGAACAACCGATTCACGAGTTCATTTGGTAGGTAATTTAGACAAAAGTGGTCTTACTATCAGAACAAAGGCCTAAGATCACTTCCCAAACAACAAAATAACCAAACCAACATTGGAGTACTAGGGCAAGTTCTGAGTCCATACAATGATACATGAATGCATCAAAATAAACTCACAACACACATGATAGTTGCATCCACAATCAAGTATAGACTCACAGTTCATATTTTCAGTCTCAGGTTACCTTCACATTACCAAGACACACATTTCCATATACTCAAAAGTATACAAATGCATAAATAATCACAACCTCAAAAATTTTGAGGGTACCCAATTTTGCACCAAAAGTGTAAAGAAAATCTAAGAACTATATATAGCCACTGAAGGGGTTGGTAGACTTCAGCAACTATGGATAGCTTGTCCATAATTTCAATGATTTCATAAAATGGTCATCTTATGAACTCCCAATAGTCCCCTCCAACCAATTTGTTAGCCTTCCCTTATTGTTCAGAAGTTAGTGCTCGGTAGAAGCTAGCCGCCAATTCATCATCAGTCAGACCATGGTTTTTCTTACGCCTAATGCATTTCTTGCACCTCTCCCAAGAAGCTCCAAGTGTCTCGCTATGTACCTGCTTAAAGTTGCAGATGTTGTCCTAAATTTTCTATTTGTTGGGTCCTTTATAAAAATGCATTAGGAAAACCCTGTGTACCTCTCCCCAATTTGAGCAAACTTCTGGTGGTAGTATAGACCACCATTCTGCTTTTCCAGCTCTTAGGGTCATGGGAAAAGTTTGGAGAGCTATGGCATCCCAAGTAGGATGCCTTGTCCCAAGTACTCCCCTGAGAGTTGAAGTGAATTGTTGCAAGTGAGTTTGGGGGTTTTTCGACTCTTGACAATAAAAGAGGACACACCTTTGCAATATTTCCAGCAGGTCACTACTAATATAGACCTTCTTTTCTGACATGGAGCAGGTTGATCTATGACAAATATCAAGGAATGAAAACAACAAGAATAAAAGTAAAATACAGGAGACTATAGAAATTTACACTAGAACTAACTAATAGTGAAATCAAATCAAAACCCAGCCGTATAGTGGTAAGTATTCCCGCCTGTCATGCAGGTGACACCGTTTGATCCCTGGCAATAGCGCCATAATTTTCATAATGGTCACGCTCCAATAAGAAAGCGATCGCTATCAGTAATTAACCTAACTGAGGTTAGGGTCGAATCCACAGGGAGTATAGGTCTTGGCAACAAGACTTCACTACTAATTATTTCTAGCATTTATTTCTACAATCTTAAAATAGGGGGGGGATTATTTGTGATTCAAAAATAAACTAAAACAAATACTAACTATATCACAAGAAAACACTCGATTTTTGGAATAACTTGGGAATTGTGCTCACATGGTTCGTCGACTTGATTAACCTAAATACATAATTATTATTGGTGAGTTGCATACAGGATGATAACTTCGGTTCTTCTAGTCCTATTGTTAAGGTGTGAAGGTCGAATTTCAATATAGCGCTTAGTTGGCAACCATGTTGTGCCAACTAATCGTTACCAATAGTCCTAGTTAACTTTCCCTTGGTCAGGTTTGGTTGATTAGACGAGAACATATAAATCAAATTTTGTCATTCCCTTTTCCTATTTATCATTACCTTGGTCCGGATCATGATAATAGGTAGGGTTTGGTATTGGTCACCACCAAAGAATAATAAAAATGACGTGAAATATATAAACATGCAAAACCCAATCATAGAAATGCAAGAAACCTAGGTTATTTCATGTCAACTACCCATGGTTCCCATTAACCCAAGTTTGTGTGCTTAGCTACTCATGGCTAAACAAAACACATAAGAATGCATATAATAGACATAGATGAGAGTTTCACCATTAACAACGAAGGAGATAGGCACCACAAGTTCAAACCAACAAGTTCGATTGATCAACAATGAGTACAAGGCAAGATTTGCAATCCCCAAAATGGGTTTTCCAAGAGAGAGCACTAAACTACCCTAAAAACCTAAGAAAATCTTCAAAATTTTATTGTGAAATGTCTACTTGTCGAACTCTCTCAAAAAACCTAACTTAAACTATACATAGTATCTAAAAAATAACCCTCGAATTTACACAAAATTGACGGTTGGCAGCTCTAAATCTCATAGTTATGACTCGTAGGATGACCTACAAGTCATAGTTGGGGTCTCGTATTAGGTTCTTGGCATCTTGGACCGAACTAGTATGACCCATAGGTACGATTCATTGCTTAGGCTTTGACTTGTATGTTTGTTTCGTAGTCTTGGTTTTCAGATTTTGGTCCAACATTTTGGCTCTCTGATACTTGCTACAAGTCCACCTATACGAATCGTAGTATATATTCTGACTCGTAGGCTAGGGTCATAAGGGTAACCTTCACTTGGTAGATTTCTAAATTTTTGTCTCTGATTCTTGCTATGACACAACCTACGAGTCGTAGCGTGAGCTACGACTCGTAGGTAGGCTCGTATAGCCTATGCTTCAGCAAAATCTACAACTTTTCTTCAAAATCATACCAACCTAACTTTTCTGCAAGATTAACACAAAAACACATCAAAACACTAAAAAGTAGCTTTAAGAACTCACAAAATTCCTTGTTTCAGGAACCAAATGTATTGTATTTTGATAGCACATCAATAGGCGGAGTTTAGTATTAGCCACAACCAAACAACGTTCAAAATGTAAGGAAACAGACAATACACGCAAATAACCAATCAAAGAAATGCAATAAATCTAGGTTATTTCAAGTCAACTCTTCATGGTTCCCATAACCCAAAGTTGTGCTTGTTTAGCTACTCATGGCTAAGGTAAACACATAAATAATGATTGGAATAAACATGGTTGAGAAATTACCCAAAAACGTGAAGAACAAAAACACCTTGATGTTGAAACCACATGCTTGGATTAATGGAAGTTGAGTACAAGTAATTTCAAATCCCCCAACATGGGTCTTGAAATGTAAAATACTACAATCTACACTAAACCCTAGAAAAGTAATTAAAGAATATTCAAAGTGTTCTCTAAATCTGATAAGTGTCGAATCCATCTTTCAAAATCCCTATCATTAACTATTTATACTATTTACAATAAGACCCTTAAAGTAAAATAGAAAATGCAGGTAGCAACGGTACAGATTGCAGTTGCGACTCGTATGATGACCTACGAGTTGTAGTCAGGCTTTCGTAGTCAGCACTTAGCATTTTGAACTTGATTGTTATGATCCATTACTACAATTGATAGTCTGATCTACGTCTCGTAGTGTCTTATTGTAGTCCTTAGTTGCATTTTGTGGTCCAAATTTTGGCAACACTATTTATAGCTGCGAGGCCCCCTCCTACAGTCATAGTGAGACATATGACTCATAGCCTGGCCTCGTATAGTTGACATACAATTTGCAAATTCCTAATTTTGAATACTATTTCTTGCTACGAGGGCACACTATGACTTGTACCTTGGGCTACGACTCATAGGGTGACTCATATGTCTTGAACTTTATAAAAATATGCAATTTTCTCCAAAAATCATGCCTACTTGTATTTTCTGCAAGAACAACACAAAAACACATAAAAACCATTAAAATTCATATTAAGAATTTGCAAAATCCCTTGTTTAGGCACCAAATGTACTTTATTTTGATAGCATATTAGTGTGTAATGCTAGTTCCAAATCATGCAATTCAAAAGTAAAATCATGCGAGAAAAATTAGTGTAAATCAGCACACCAACACTTGATAACACCCTCATGCAAGATACATTGAAACCCCTCGTAAAATCTCATAATAGATCATAGATTCATAGCTCAAAAAATGCTTAACCAGTCAACATTTTATGAAACACCAACATAGTTTTATAATCAACTTCATAATAAGAGATACCCATAGATAAAATCACTTGAAAAGATGCAATTTACATAAAGAGGAAGGTTGGGCACTATAGGTGAAAGAATCCAATGGTTGAAACCCACATACCTTAAATTTGGGGATTTCCTTGATGAAGATTTGAATGAGAACTTGAAGCTTGAATGAATTTCTTTAAATCCAGAATGAGTTTGGGACAATTGAATTTGGATGAAATATTTTGCTATATGTTAGAGAGTGTTTTGAGGAATGTCTTGAATGATATGGAGTTGAAAAAATGACTAACTATAGATATTTTTTTGCATAGGAGGTTTTACGCCCAAGATCCCAAGGCCTTGGACCAAAATGAAAAAAACTTGTAACAAATACACTAGTTCGCGCCCTGGCCGCATCATGCAAGGGTCACAGGGCGTAAATTCGGAAAAATCAAATTTTTCTATGGTGGCTCTAAAATAGGGGTTATACCCTTACTCAATTTAGCTCCCCAATCAAGAATATAAAGTTGGATTTCTGATTTTAAGATGTGAGGAAATTACGAATGGGCATTTCCGAGGCACATTTCTAGTCACTCTATGGGGCATTTAAATATCTCTCCCTTGGGAACATTCGTCCCTGAATGTCAAAGAAACATAAATAAGAGAAGTAAATAATATGATTTCAACCCGAAACGCAAATTTAACAATGCACTTAGACATCATTTCAAAAATCTCAACCTAAATGCCAAAAATCACCATAAACTTGTCAACAAGAACATGAATGCATGCAAATGACATAAGGGTTGAAAGTTATGACTTGAAATCAAATAGGGAACTCAACATTAGTACCCAAGGCTTGAGTAGAATGGAAGATATAGGGATATTATCCTCCTCAGCTTCCCATGTAGTACACTCAACTCGTTAGTTTCTCCAAAGAACCTTAACGGAAGCAACATCCTTTGTTTCTCAACCTCTTCACTTGTCTATCAAAAATTTCTATAAAAACCTCTTCATAAATCAAATTGTCTTCAACAACACCCATGACATCTAAAGGGACAATAGCACTTGGGTCACCCACATATTTCCTCAACATAGACACATGGAAGACCGGATGAACCATGTTCATATCATTGCGCAACGCCAACTCATAGGCCACCTTACCAATCCTCCTCAACACTTTATAAGGACAGACAAATATTGGACTCAATTTACCCTTCTTACCAAAATGAACCACACCCTTCATGGGTGAGACCTTCAAATAGACCTCATTACCAACGTGATTCAAGATCCCTTCTCCTCATATCAGCATAGGACTTTTGTTGACCTTGAGCTGTTTTCAACCTTCCCTTTATCATCCTCACCTTCTCCATGGCCTCCATAACCAAGTCCGGGCCTAACAAAGACATCTCCCCCACCCTAGACCATCCAATCGGGGACCTACAATGTCTACTATAGAGAGCCTCAAAAGGAGTCATACCAATACTTGAATGGTAACTATTATTGTAAGCAAACTCAATGAGTGGAAGATGTTCATCCCAACTACCCTTAAAATCCAAAAAATAAGCTCTAAGCATATCCCAAAGAGTTTGGATAGTTCTCTCGGCTTGGCCATCCATTTCAGGGTGAAAGGTCATACTATGCTTTACCTTAGTATCAAGGCCTCTTTGGAAGGACCTCTATAAGTGAAAAGTGAATTGAGCACCACGATCCGAAATGATAGACGAGGGAACCCAATGCAATCTAACCAACTCATTAATGTACAACTTAGCATAATCTTCGGTACCATAAGTAGTTTGGACCAGTAGGAAATTAGCCGACTTTGTCATTCTATCAACAATAACCCAAATAGATTCAAAATGCCTTCTAGTATTAGGCAACCCAACCACAAAATCCATGTTAATTTCCTCCCACTTCCAAGTAGAAATCTCTATATCTTGGGCTAGGCAACCTGGCCTTTGATGTTCGGCTTTCACTTGTTGGAAATTATGACGATCAGGTACAAACTTAGCAATATCTCTTTTCATATCACCTCACAAAACACTTCCTTTAAATCCATATACATCTTTCTAGAACCGAGGTGAATAGAATAGGAAGAATTATGAGCCTCATCTAGAATCCTCTTTCTCAAGTTATCAACACTAGGAACACACAACCTACCTTGGTATCTAAGGGCACTGTCTCCCCCTTAGGAGAAAACCTCCACCCTACTACCTCTCACCAAGGCCTTCAATCCTAACAATGCAAGGTCAAGATCTTGTTTTGCCTTCATGTCCTCAATCAATGAAGATTTAAAACCTTCAACAGCCACTACACCACCATTATCAACCTCTCCAAACCTAACTCCTAATCTTGCCAACCGATGGACCTCTCTATCCACCTCTTTGTCGCCATCATCAACATGGACTAGGCTACCCCTAGACACTCTACTTAGAGTATCGGCTATAACATTAGTCTTACTAGGGTGATAATATACACTCATATCATAATACTTGAGGAGCTCTATCCACCTTCTTTGTCTAAAGAGGAGATCATTTTGGGTGAACACATATTAGAGACTTTTATAATTGGTAAACACACCAACATGAACCCCATACAAATAGTGATGCCAAATCTTAGAAGCAAACACCATGGCGGCCAATTCAAGATCATGGGTAGAATAATTCTTTTCATGCACCTGAAGTTGTCTAGAGGCATAGGCTATCACCTTACCATTTTGTATCAAAACACAACCCAAACCAATTCTTGAGGCATCAAGATGCACAACAAACCCTTCCAACCCTTCCAGTAGAGACAAGACAGGAGAGAACACAAGCTTATCTTTCAAAGTTTGGAAACTCTTTTCAGACTTATCGGTCCATACAAAATTTGCCTTCTATTGGGTCAACTTAGTCATGGGAGAGGTAATAGAGGAGAAATCACTAACAAAACTCTCCTAGTATCACGCCAAACCCAAGAAACTTCTAATGTCCGATGGAGTCAAAGGTCTAGGATAATTTCTGATTACTTCCGTCATTTTAGCATACAGCTTCTCCTCCCTCAAGATATTCAACACCACCCTCAAATGATCCACATGCTCCTCCTCACTATCGGAATAAATCAAGATATCAGCAATAAAAATTACCACAAACAAATCAAGGTAGGGTTTAAAGACGTTAGTCATAACATCTATGAAGATAGCTGGTGCATTATTCAAACCGAAGGACTTAACCACAAACTCATAGTGTCCATACCTAATCCGAAAGGTCGACTTAGAAATGTCACACTCTCGCACCTTCACTTGGTGATACCCGGATAGAAGATCAATCTTAGATAAGTGACTAGCCCCTTGAAGTTGGTCAAAAAGATCATCAATCCTTGGTAGAGTGTACTTATTCTTTATGGTGACCCTATTAACTTGCCGGTAATCAATGCACATTCTAAGAGTACCATCTTTTTCACAAACAACATCCATGCACCCCAAAGTGATTGGATAGACTTTATAAAACTATCCTCCAACAAATCCCTCAATTGCTCCTTCAACTCCACCGGGGCAATACGGTAAGGGGGAATAGGAATGAGTTGAGTATCAGGAAGGAGGTCTATACCCAAATCAACTTCCCTTTTGGGAGGAACACCAGGAAGCTCACTAGGAAAGACATCAAGGAACTCATTAACCCCCTGAACCGACTCTGTTGGAAGGACTTTGGACTCAACATTCCTAACCCTCACAAGATGATAGAGACACCCCTTAGACATCAATTTTTTAGTTTTACTGCAAGAAATAAACTTACCCTTGACCACCACATCATGATTCTCCCACTCAAGGACGGGTTCATTAGGGAATTAGAATTTGAAACTGACTCTATAGGAAGAACTTTGGACTCAACATCCTTAACCCTCAAAAGATGATAGAGACACCCCTTACATATCAACTTTTGGGTTTTAATGCAAGAAATAAACCTACCTTTGACCACCATATCATGACTCTTCCACTCAAGGAATTATTCATTAGGGAATTGGAATTTGACCCTATGGGTTCTACAATCAATAGAGGCATAATATGCATGTAACCAATCCATCCGACGAATGACATCAAAAGCCAACATATCCAACTCAACAAAATCACGGACAATATCTTATACAAAATGAATATGGGAATATTTTTATAGACCATTCTAGCAAAAATAGATGCACCAATAGAGTAGACACCTCAAATGGCTCACACAATAATTTAGGTTTAACTTGAAGCTTTTTGGCAACAAAAGGAGTAATGAAAGAAAGAGTGGCACCCAGATCTATCAATGCATACACATCAAGATCAAGGACTTTTAATATATCTGTGATGACATCAAGCACCTCATTACCCTGTTTCTCCCTTGAAGGGCATAGAATCGATTTTGCCTTGGAGCACCACCTTGTTGGCCTCCTCTTCCCCTAGGAACCGCATTTGCCCCTAAGCCTTGTGAATGACCATCTCTACCCCTGTATTGACTAAGAGGAAAATCCATCACCTTATGATCTACATCGCCACAACTATAACAAGCATTAGTGTCCTTCAAAAATGGGCCATTATAACCTTTACCAAATCTTGGGAACATAGGATTCGGCACGACACCACCAGCTTGGACCCTTGAGTTGTCATTAGCAAACTTTTTATACATATCATTGACAAACCCTTGGCGTTGATGAAACCGGCAACCCTTGGACTTTGGAATCAACCTTCAAAATGGGCCTTCCTAGCCTCACCCATTCTCCTCTTTCTCAACTTTTCCCTCTCTAATTATTTGGCATAAGTCATGAGGTGAGAGATGTCCATATCACCTAACAACATGGCTGCATGACATTCTTCATTTACCAAGTCCGACATTCCCATCACAAACTTGTTCATCCTAGACCTTGGCTCGACCACCAATTGTGGAGCATATTTGGAAAGTTGGTTGAACTTGAGAGCATACTCCTTCACACTCATAGACCCTTGCTTCAAATACACAAATTCCATTATTTTGGCCTCCCTTAACTAAAGAGGGAAGAACTGATTGAGAAATACCGCCTTAAACGCTTTCCAAAAAATAGCATCACCATTCCCCTTCTCCATCTTCGATAGAATACACCATATTTTGGCCACCCCTTTGAGTTGGTAGGCCGCGAGTTCTGCTTTCTCTATCAACCTAACATTCATAATAGAAAATACTTTATATAACTCATCAATAAATTCTTTAGGGACCTCATCCACTTTAGACCAATGAAACTTTGGTAGGTTCAACCGAGTAAAATCCCTTACCTTGAGGCCGAAGTGGGAGCCTGAGTGGCTTGGGCCCCTTGGTTGATTTGAGTAGTCATTGTATGGGATAGCATGGTAATAGCATCTCAGAAATCTTCATGGGCCACTCCCTCATCTTGAGGAGCTTGAGAAGCAGGAGGGGTCAGTTGCTACTCGGAAGTACGGGCTCTTCTTTCTGTCAGAATTGACATGATCTAGCATAGCAAAGAATATTCATTAGGGGAGATCCTTGCCTTAAGATCGATAGCATGAATTAGATTAAGAAGTAAGGAAAAACATTTCCTAAAATGCCTCATGGTCTCTTACTCATAGTTGTGGTGCACTTCACAACAAGGAACAAGACTCTAATCGACGTGATATGTTGGATGTTGAGGACCATTAACAACCTAGTGCTCTAATACCAAGTTTGTCATGACCCGAACCTAGGGCCTAGACGTGACACGACGAATGGATAGATGAAGGGACCCAAACAAGACTCTTACCATATCATCACACATCTTGGGTCGTGGAAGCAGAGTAAACAACGTCAAGGGAATATAGATAATGATAAAGGGACTAAGCGAAGTTTCTATTAGCATAAAACATAGAAAGAGTCAAAACTCAAGCATAAATACATCACTTGTCCAACAACACCTCTAGCATAGATAGGGCGGGGACCAAGACACTCTTCGGGCTCACCTTCATAGTACCAGGAGTTCAATATAAAGAAATAACATAAGGAAGATAGCATAGCTAGTGTCCTCGAACTTAAGGACTCACCAAAGCTTATCTTTAAGATGTCCAAAACTAACCACGTGGAGGATGATCATGAAGAGCTCCGGTTCCTACATGGTAACATCATGTAGGTATAGAGTATGCATTAGTACGTTTGAATATACTAAGTATGTAGGGTGCAATACAACAAAACATAGGCAACTTAGTCAAAATTCATATACATAAGCAATGAATAAGTATAATAACAATATAGCATGCATGATCAATACTTGAAGTCAAAAATGCTTGGAGAACATAGAGCTTGAGAATATAGATTACATGTGTAGGAAGAGCCTCATTATAGACCAAGCAAACACACATAGAATCTAAGGGATACCACCCCCTTGGGAAGTGATTGAGGAATATACCAGTCAATTAGTAGATGGGCATACCATCCTCATCAAAGTGGTCAAGTATATACCCCTCAACATGGAAGATGGGCATACTACCCCCTACCAAAGTGATCAATGTATATACCCCTCAACATGGTAGATGGGCACACCACCCTCCATCAAAGTGGTCAAGGTATATACCCCTCAGTATGGTAGTTGGGCATACTACCCCCCCCCCTCAAATGGTTGAGATATCACCCCCTTAACTAGGTGTGGTCAACTTGCAACACTATAGATACTTTTCATGAATTCAACAGACGCATACATTCCTTTCATCATTATAAAGTCACTTGACTCATAAGATATACAATAGATCATCAATAACTCAAGATTCCATAATCGGACATTTTATCAAACACTTGGTGGGTGTGTAATGTTAGCTCAAAGTCATCCAATTCAAGAGTCAATTCATGTAAGAAAACTCAATGTAAATCATCGCATCAACACTTGGTAACACCCTTATGCAAGACACATTGGAATCCCTTATCAAGTCTCATAATAGCTCATAGATTCATAGCTTAAAGCATGTTTAAACAGTCAACATTTCATGAAAGCCCAACATAGTTTTATAATCAACTTCATAATAAGAGATACCCATAGATAAATCACTTGAAAACATGCAACTTACATAGAAAGGAAGGTGGGACACCTTGGGTAAAATGACCCAATGGTTGAAACCCACATACCTCACATTTGAGGATTTCCTTGATGAAGATTTGATTGAGAACTTGAAGCTTGAACAAATTTCTTGAAATCTGGAATGAGTTTGGGATACTTGAATTTAGATGAAATATTTGGCTTGGTATTAGAGAGGGTTTTGGGGAATGTCATGAATAATATGGAGTTGAAAAATGACTAAGTATAGGGGTTTTACGCATAGGAGGCCTTAGGACCAAGACTTTAAGGCCTTGGACTGAAATGAAAAAAACTGGCAATAAATACATTGGTCTGTGCCCTGACCGCATCGCGCCAGAGTCGCGGACCCTTACTGTTTTGCGCAAACTTAGAAAAATCAGATTTTGTTATGGTTGCTCTAAAATCGGGATTATAACCATCTCCCACTTTCGCCCCCCGATCAAGAATATGAAGTTAGATTTTTGATATCATGCACGAATTTTGAGATATGAGGAAATTAAGAATATGTGTATTTTCGAGGCACATTTTTGGGAACTTTTTGGGGCGTCTCAACCTCTACCTCACCATCCTTAACCAAAGCTTTTAATTCTAGCAAGGCAGGGGGTCAAGGTCTTGTTTAGACTTGACCTCTTCAACCAAAGAAGATTGGGAACCATCAAATACCACCACACCTCCATATTCAACTTTGTTCAACCTAACTCCCAACCTAGATAATCGGTGGACTTCTCTCGACACTTCCTTAGTACCGTCACCAATATGAGCTACACTCCCCATGGACACTCTATTTAGAGCATCGGCAACAACATTAGCTTTGCCAGGATGATAGTGCACGCTTATATCATAGTCCTTGAGGAGCTCTAATCACCTTCTTTGCCTCAAATTGTGATCTCTTTGTGTGAACTCATATTGGAGACTCTTGTGGTCGGTGAACACATCTACATGAACCCATACAAGTAATGATGCCATAATTTTAAGTAAATACCATAGCTGCCAGTTCGAGATCATGGGTGGGATAATTATGCTCATGCATCTTTAATTGTCAAGATTCATATGTTATGACCTTGCCACTTTGCATCAATACACACCCTAAACCGACCCTTGAAGCATCACAATAAACAACAAACCCTTCCAACCCTTTTGTTAGAGCCAAAATAGGAGTGGATGTAAGCTTGCCTTTCAATGTTTGAAAACTTCTTTCACATTCATTGGTCTACACAAACCTTTCCTTCTTTTGAGTCAATTTTGTCAACAGGGAAGTAATTGAGGAGAAACCATCTAGGAGCCTACAGTAATATCTCGATAAGCCTAGGAAACTCCCTATATCCATTAGAGTCAAGGGCCTATGACAATTCCTTATCACTTCCATTTTCTTAAGGACCACTTTAATTATATCACCCCATACCACATGCCTTAGGAATGCAACTTCCTTCAACCAAAATTCACACTTATCAAATTTAAAGAACAACTTCTCATCCCTCAACATTTGCAACACCACCTCAAATGTTTCACATGCTCTTCTTCACTCTAAGGGTAAATCAATATGTCATCTATGAAGACCACAACAAACATGTCAAGATAGGGTTTAAAGACCCTGTTCATGAGATCCATAAATATTGTTGATGCATTAGTTAAGCTGAATGACATCACCAATAATTCAAAATGTCCATATCTAGTCCAAAAATTCATTTTAGAATGTCAGACTCCCTTATATCATTTGGTGATACACGGATCAAAGATCAATCTTAGAAAAATTGCTAGCCCCTTGTAGTTGATAAAATAGGTCATCTATCCTTGGCAAAGGATACTTGTTATTTATTGTTACCTTATTGAGTTGTCGGTAATCGATGCACATTCTAAGTGAGTCATCCTTCTTTACAAATAACACCAGTGCACCCCAAGCTGATTTGCTAGGCCTTATAAAACCCTTCTCCAATAAATCCTTCAATTAGTCCTTTAACTTCTTTTAACTCCGTTGGGCTCATACGATAAGGAGGAATGGAAATAAGTTAAGTATTGGGGAGGAGATTTATACCGTAATCTATCTCCCTTTCGGGAGGGACACCGAGAAGTTCATCGAGAAAGACATCAAGAAACGTATTGACAACTAGGACCAACTCAATAGGAGGAACTTTAGACTTAATATCCCAAACCCTTATGAGATGATAAATGCAACCCTTGGTAATCCATTTTTGAGCCTTAAGACATGATATGAATCTACCCTTGACCGACGAATTATGACCTTCTCACTAAAAGAAGGTCTCATAAAGAAATTGGAACTTAACAACATGAGTTCTACAATCAATGGAAGTGTGATATACATGTAACCAATCTATCCCAAAAATGACATCAAAATCCACCATGTCAAATTCAACAAAATCACAAGGCAACATTGCATGCACTATAGACATGGGAAAACCCCTATAGACCCTCCTAGCAATAATGGACTCACAAATAGGGGTAGACACATCAAAGGGTTCACACAACAACTAGGGACACACATGAAGCCTATTAGCAACAAAAGGGGTATTGAAAGAGAGAGTATCACCCGGATCCAACAAAGCATACACATCATAATCGTAAACCTTTAACATATTGGTAATAACATCAGGCATCTCCTCCGCTCTATGCAACCTTAGAGGGTATAAAATCGATTGTTCCATGGGGAACCCCCTTGTTGGACACCTTGTGCCCTTTGATAAACTTGAGCACCTTGTCCTTGGGGACAACCATCCTTTCCTTTGAGCGCAAGGGCAATCAACAAGCTAATGGCCCAATCTTCCACACCCATAGAAAGCATTCGAATCCCTCAAACATTTTCCACCATGTTTTTTCCATATTTTGGGCACCTTGGAAAAGTTATCCCACCATTGCCTCATTGACCCTTAGTGTTGGGCACCCTATCATCCGCAAACCTTTTGTTTTGAAAAATGGAGGATCCTTGGCCTTGGAATTTACGACCTTGTTGGAACCGACCACCATCATATCGAGACTTCTTGGAGTCCCTACTCCTTCTCTGCCTAAGCTTTTGCCCTTCAAGTTGCTCAGTATAATTCATGAGCCGAGACAAATCCATATCATTTTCAAGCATATACCCAGTCGGATACCCCCGACACAAACTTGTTCATCCTTGTTGTAGGGTCGAAAACCATATGAGGAGCATATTTGAAAATCTAGTTGAACTTGAGGGAATGTTCCCTCACACTCATGGAGCATTGCTTGAGATTCATAAACTCCATCATCTTTGCCTCTCTCAATTCAATAGAGAAGAATCAATTGAGGAAGGTGGCCTTATATTCCTCCCATGGGATGGGATCATCATTCCTTCTCTCAAGTTTCCATTGAGTAAACCAAACTTGTGCAACACCCTTGATTTAATAGGCCGCAAGTTTCGTCTGATCCTCCGAGCTCACCCCCATAATAACAAGCACTTTGTATATCTCATCAATGAACTCTTGGGTGTCCTCCTCTATTTTAGAGACATGGAACTCCACAGGGTTCATCCTTGTGAAATCCCTAACTCTTGAAGTCGGGGTGGGAGGATGATGAGCTTGGGCTTCTTGACTGAATTGGTTGGCCACTGATTTTGCCAACATAGAAATGATGTCTTAGTATTCAGCATACGTAACCCCTTCCTCTTGGGTAGCTTGAGGAGTAGGATGGATCGGGCCTTCCTTAGGTGTAGGAGCTCATTCGGCCATTCTTGGTTGTGGCATGATCTATAAGAGCAAAAGACCACCCGTTAGGGAAGGAATCTTATTTTGAAGCTAAGGCACGACATAGATCATGCAAAAGTGAACCATTTCCTAAAATGACTCATAGTGTCCTATTTATAGTTTTGGTGTGCATCACAATCATGAAGAAGACTCTATTTGACACGATATATTGGACTTTTTAGAACCATTTATAAACCTAGTGCTCTGATACCAAGCTTGTCATGACCCAAGCCTAGGGCCTAGACCTGACGCGGTGAATAGGAACCCAAAGGGATTCTAAACATGCCTCCTAAGCATAAATAGCGCATATTTGGTTTCTCAGAAGCAATAAAGGATTAATAAACAGATAGCATAAAATTTCTAGGAGAAACGGTAGTTTGGACTCATGCTATTGGGCATTTAGGGACTTAGGACTTCCATCACGTCCATTTACATATAACAAATATAGAAGGGAAATGGGACTATAGGATGTCTTCGCAATTACATAAAGATAATAGGAGTCTAGCTCGATACATACAACTTTCATATCCAACATCACATCTAATATGAGGGGAAGGGGGACCAAGACATCTCTGCAGCTCACCCTCAAAAGATAAAAAGTCTTAAATAGATGTCTTAACAAAGCATGAAATAAAGTGTTTGTTATCAACGAATTCGACCCCCCCTCACCCCGCAATGAGCGGGAGCCTTTTGAGGCACTGGGGTATGTTGTTGTTGTTATCAACGAAGTTGAGAAATCACTAATAGCAATCTTTAAATGATCCGGCTACCCACGTGGAGGAAAAGGATGAATAGGAGCTCCGGTCCCTACAAGGTTAGATCATATAGTCAAAAAAGTATGAGTTAGTACTTTGAATGTACTAAGTATGCATAGTGCAATACAACAAGAGGCATAAGCCATAATAATCAAAATGCATAATCATAATTATAGACATAAGTTCAATATGACATGCATCATCAATGCTCAATTAAAACATGCATAAAGATAATCCAACTTGCATAATATAACATACATGTGTGGGAGGAAACCCTAAACGACATATAAGACCAAGCAAGCTACTACCTGGAATCCTGATGTTCACTCCACACCTAATGAAGGAGTGGTCCACTTGCTAAGGTAAACAAAGCATAACCCTATATAGTGGGTCATAACCTAGATGGATCCACTAGTAAAAGCCCATTAAGGGAAATTAAATAAAACTGTGGTGTTACTTAGTTAAGAGACCAAGAATGAACAAACCTTAGGCCGCAATCAATGCTAAGTCTAGTCCACAAAAAACATTGAAATAATCATAAACTTAATTATAACTTGCATAACTTATAGAATATGATAATATGCCAGGAGTAGCTCATTCAAATACATAACCCCTAAATGTGGCTTATACCTTGTACTAGGGGGTAAAAACATAGCTTAGGATATAACCCCTTCTAGCCAGCATTGCATAACACATGAGGGTAGAGATTGTAATATGCATCCCCCTTGAACGTGGCGTATACCTTGTACTGGAGGGTAAAACCATAGCATAGGAAAAAACCCCTTCTATTAGGCATCGCATACACAAGAGGGTGGAGATTGTAATACGCATGAACCCTTCTAGTGAGCTTTAGATAGTACTTGAGGGTAAAATAGTTGTTATGCATGACCGCTTCATGTTTACATGATTCCTCACAAGAGCATAAAAATATAAGGGCTCAACATTTTAGTTGCAAATCATAGAAACTTTTCATGCGTTTAACATGTTTGGGAGCCCATAATTTATTATAACATGCTTGTCTTGTAAATTTAGTCAAACACTGTGGGTATATGTATATGTAGTTAAAATTGTGCATTTCAAGAGTCTAAGACAAGAGATGAGTAAACCCAACTCACTTTGAAGTCAGTCAAATCAACCCACAAATATTGTAGTAAAACCCTTATAATTTAGAATCATATTTCAAGACACAGAGTGGAAAATAACTAGCTTGGATTGTTCTTAATTAGCCCATTACAATAATATACATCATCTTTCAAAATATGGATATGAGAACATGAAACTCATCTTATCAAGTAAAACCTAGTCAAGACATCTTTAATACTCTATAAATCCATAAATTCAACATGATATATTACTTCATGATGATGCATAAAAATAAACCATCATAAAAGCATAATGATAATATCATATGTAAGAGTTCATAAAATACCCATAAAGATCCATAGATTTCACGTAGTTGGAGAAGAAGAACGGTTGGACATGTGGTAAGGAAAGTTCCCACATCCACATACCTTGGTGATAAAGGATAGAAAAACCCTTGGAAAATGATGCGAAAGTCAGAACCCTAGCTTGCACTTTCTTGCTTGAAGCCTTAGGGGAACTTGAGAGTGTTTGAGAGAGTTAGAGACTT
>JAOTQR010107437.1:0-67800 GCA_025774065.1 Solanum ossicruentum | reverse complement strand
AATTTAATTATAACCACCCTATTCACTTAATGCTCTAATCAAACACCGAAAATATACTTAAGTTTAAATTACCCAACTTCCACAACAAAATTTCCCAATTGTATAGTTATCCTTAATTAAAATGATTACGGGGTCTAACACTAGGGTTTTGGGAACCATGAAGAACTAGCTATCTAAACCCGAGTAATTTATAATGCTTGGAATAGGTATATATATGTATTAATCAATTCTCTTTGTTTTGCATGTTTTCTAATGGTGGCCAATATTAGAATTTGCCTAGTGTTACTGACTTGATCAAGGTAGTAATGAATAGGAAAAAAGATTGATTAACAGGATTCGATTGATATGTTCTCATCTAATCAACCGAATTGGGCCAAAGGGAGGTTGTACTGGGACTTATAGGTAATGATCATTATTTCACACTATGGAGATAGGCCAAGTTGCATAGTGAAATTCTCCTCTCACTTTCGACCAAAGGGCTTGATGATCTTAAATTACCATCCTGCATATTGTATACTTGACAAGAATTGTGTTATCCGGTGATACTAGGTTGCTGAATCATAGGGAAAATAATACCCTAGTTGCTCTCTCTTATTGATTATATTTCATGATAGTAAGTTTAGTTTACTTTCTTATTGATTATTGCAAACCCCTCCCTCGGGGAATTGAGTTGGTTAACTACTTGAATGGCTTATTGGCGAATTTCTCTTCTGTCTACATATTCCCTGTGGGTTCGACCCAAACCTTGGTTAGGTTTTATGTATTGACAACAACAAATTTATCCTCTAAAATAAGGGTGTAACCTAGGTGATATCAAAGATTTTGGCATCATTGTCGAGAAATATGGCTAGACTTAAGTTGATTCATTAAGTACTTCGAGTGTTAATCCTTAGTTCCTTTTATTTTACTTTTGCTTTTGTTTTTGTTTTCTCGTAGGGTATACAAATAGAGTATGCATAATAATCAAAGTCAAGGTAATCCCTTAACTCCATTATATCCAGAGATCCACAGAGTTAGAAGAAGAATGGCTGAAGAAAATGCCAATAATGTGGCCAATGCAACTTTGAATTGAGGTAACAATTATGATGATAGAAATGAGAACCTACCTCTTTGGAGGATATTCCACAACCTCGAGAGTTCAATACTACTCTTACCAGTGGAATCAGTATAAGTTGAAATCCATGGCTACGGATGTTACTAGAGCTATTGTGTTGCTACCACTGCCGACAGACACAAAGTTCATAGTCTCTAGTAGGTTACTTCAAATGCTGCTGAACCATGTTTTATTTGCGGTCTTACCATAAGAGGCCCCACATAGCCACTTGCACAATGTGGCCTTTATTTGAAAGAGTGCAATGGGAGTACAAAATTTGTCTATGGATGTTGTGGGATTTTGTATCATTCCATTATCTCTTACAAGCAATGCTACATTATGGATATATGAGCTCCTGCAGAGTTCAATCACTAGCTGGGAAGATTTGCAGAAGGCCTTTTTGGAAGTTCTTCCCTAGATCAAAGAAGCTTAAGTTGAAGGACCAGATCAACAACTTTAAGTAATTTCCCAGTGATTCAATAAGCACTACTCGGTAGAGGTTTACTAAATGTATGAGGAGCATCCCTGACCACAAGATAGTTGATGATGCCTTGGTGGAGATCTTCTATCGTGCCCTTTATGAGAATAGTCAAGCTTGTGTTGACACTACCCTCGGGGGCATGTTTGTAAATCAATAATTTGCAAGGATTGCTAAGGATATAGAGCAAGATGTCAAGATGAATCATGCATGGTGACAGCAGGATAGAGCTTTTACAAAGGGTTCATAGGATGTTAGTGTGGGTTTAGAGAAAGCCCAAATTAATGAAGAAATTATACAACAACTTGCTTAGCTTCACAAATGCATGGATATGGTGATCAAGCAAAACTAAGAGAGAGACAATGCAGTGGCTCACCAACTTCAATGCAAACCCATGTATGTGGAGCCGTTCTATGAGTAGGACGCCTATTTAGTGAATGATTAGATGAGGAGTTTTTGACCCAATGCCCAAGGGCCTAATCAAGACTATTAGCGCCAAGGTCAAAGAAATCAAGGTCGGAACTATGGTAGAGATGGAACATTCAGATACAATTGTGGTGGTTATTATGATAGAAATATTGGACCAGATGCAGATTGGGGTCGCAGAGAATGCTTCAAAAATGGTCCATATGTGCCACCACATAATTGTGTCGTAGGTACTGGAAATTCTAGAATTGAGGAGATGTTTGACCGCTTGTTGAAGAAGGCTGACACACAAGATTAAACTCTAAGGGGCATGAAATAAAATATCTCAATCATAAATTAGAAAATAGAGTCTCATTTTATGGCTATTAAACATCTTGAGTAACAAGTTGGTCAAGTGTTAACTCAGTTGAGCTAGAATCAGAAGGGTACATTGCCTAGCAATAAAGTATAAAATCCTAAGAATGAGGGGCAATGCGTGGTGGTAACTAGGGGTGGAAGGAACACTGTTGATCCTCCTATGCCAGTTGATGAGAAAGATGTTTTTGAGGAGATGGTTGCAACAAAGGATGCAGATGAAGGAGATGATCATGGGAATGATGGGGTGAGTGAAGCATCTAAACCACCACATATGTTTAAGCCCATCCCTAGGCCTCTTCCTCCTTTCCCTGAAAGAATAAAAAAAAGGAGGAGGAAGGCAAGTTTAAAACTTTATTTCCATTCTTAAACAACCATCTATCAATATCCCTCTCATTGATGCTTTGGAGAAAATGTCAGGCTATGACAAGTATATGAAGGACTTGGTTACCAAGAAGCGCACTATGAGTCAGGAGCTTTCTCAAGAGTTTTAGCATTGCAGTGTTATCACTATATAATCCTTACCTCAGAAGCATGACGATCCTGGTGCTTTGACTATACCTTGCACTATAGGTGATGCAGAGTTCACAAGGGCACTATCTGATTTAGGTGCCAGTATCAATTTGATATACCTTGCAGTCTACAAGAAGCTGGGACTGGGAGCTGCTACTCCAAGTAGAATGTGGTTGTTAATGGCATATTGAACGATGAAGAATCCTATGGGGATACTCTATGATGTGCTGGTAAAAGTAGAAAAATTCATATTCCCTATACACTTTGTGATTCTAGATAGTGAGGTTGACTTCAGTGTCCCAATAATCTTGGGAGGACCATTCCTAGCCACTGGACGGGCTCTAGTAGATAAGGAAGCTGGTCAAGTCAGGTTTATATTGAACAGAGAAGAAGTTGTCTTTGACATCCATCAGTCCATGAAGGATACAAATGAGCTCAAGAGTAAAGTCTGGGCAATAGGTAAAGTCAGACTAAGCAATTTTCCTAAGTCATGTCACAACAATAAATCAGGCACTACTTTGGAGGGAACCCAAGGTTTTTGATGTGATAGCATAGTTATAGGTTTATTTTCTATTTTTGGATTCATATGTAGTTATTTTGTTTTGATTACAATTTTAGACAATGGGTTTGTTGCATATAGGGTGACAATGTATTTCATAAAGAGTATGCAGGTACAAAACTAAGTTAGAAAATTTGGCTAAGAAGAGCATCATGTTCAATCTCTACGACAAGGTCTACGAGTTGTAAAGTAGTTTATGACTCGTACCCCATCTCGTAGAGATTTCCAGTGAGAAGGAAAAATGTGCACTCTAATCTATGAGCCAACATTATGATTCGTAGGTCAAACTATGAGTCATGAATGGGGTTCATAGAAGCAGGCAAGTTTTCTAAAATTTTGCTAAGTATGGAGGGTTCTATGAAACCATGATTTATGAATTGTAGAACCATCAACGACTCATAATTGGGGTTCCTAGACCTAGGCCCAGTAAATTTTTCAGATGACCTAGTAAAAATATAAAAGGGGGGTTAAATTATTTTGACCCCAATTTGACCTAAATTGACTAAAATTTACTTCGCTTTCCTTTCCCCTCTTTTATCGGATCAATTTTCGATGTTGTGACTTGATTTCTGGTGAGATGTCCAGCATCTTAGGTTTTCATGATCATTCATCTTTGCTCTTTTCTTCAAGTTAGTCTCTACTCTTAGTAAATTCTTGATTTAATTTTAAACCCTTAATTTGCCTTTTTTTAATTGATTGAGTTGATGATTATGATGGTATGGTGTTTAAACATGAAATCATTGTATGAATTTGTGTTATGTTATATGAAATTAAGTTGCCCTTGGTTGAGTTGATTAATTGAATCCATAATCGGGCATTTTAGGTTTATGAATGCTACTTGTTCATGCCTATTAAATCATCCACCATGTGGGATTGAATGATTTATGATTGTGAACTGATAGTTGATGACATAGGTACATAATAACTTAAATGAATTAGGGATGGTCAGAACCATAGGATAATGGATATTTAATAATCTTCGATGGAGTGAGTATGTTTAAAGCATGTTTTGGGGAATGGTTATTGTGTGCCCATCTTCTAAGTGTGTGTTCTTTCTTCGATGCTGATAGTTGTATGTTGAAAACTTCTTTTGGGGTCCGTGTGATGGACTTAGAAACTCACGTGGCTGAGATTTCTGGTCTACGAGTGTCTTTTATGACCCGTAGAGCAATCTACGAGTCATAATTGCCCCTCGTGTATAATTCCAGAAACTTGATGTGTCTGAGTTTTCATCAGATGAGTCCTTCAACGAATCATAGATCAATTTACAACTCATAGATAGGTCTTATAGATCCCTACCTGAATCTTATCATTCACTGGAGTTTTCTATGACTCCAGTCTATGACTTGTAAGCCACTTTACAGTCATACCTGGTCTTGTAGAGTTTTGCAGTGACAAAAATTATTCTAAACTTTTGGTCTATGAGAACACTCTATGACTCATAGTATTTACTATGACTCAAAAAGGGGCTTTCATAGAGCTTTTTTGCAACTATACTTAGAAAAATTTTATAATTCATTTCTTGATCATTGGGGCTAACCATGGTACATTTATATCTATGTTTCAGGTATTATGGCCCAAAATGGTAGACTTTCTGAGATTAAGTCTCTGAGGAGAAAGCTCAGGGATGAGCCTTCAGATGACGAGCATTCGGGTGATGAGCAGAACCCTTAGCTGAACAAGTCATTAGAGATACTTCATGGCCAACCAGAACCACAGGCTTCTTAACCACATACTAGAATTGCTGCTAGCATTGGCCAATCTCTGGCTCTGGTTGCTTGTCTTTCCCAGTTTTAAGGGAAGCTAGTGACGAGAGAGGGAGGAATATGCCACAGATGATTCCATGCGAGGAGAAGTCTAATTTTGAGGAAGGCCTTAAGGAAGGAGCAGATATCGAGTCCTTTGTTGCACTATCATCATCATTATCACCAGATGCCTCTACTAACCATTAGTGTTTCAAATACTTGGAGGCAATATATTTTGAGGGCATGTAGCCAAAGGAGCGTGGCAAGCCGATCCGTTCTATCTATGAGGAGGCCAAGGTGATTTCTAATGGGCTTAGCCGTGTCCACAATCTATAGGACACGATGTTTCATCATTGGCTCATATGGTGGACAAAGCCACTTGGACGGACGGTACTACTCGGTGCTGGTGAGGAAGTTCTATGCATCTTACATAGTCATCATCCAGCGTTCTCTTCCCAGGGGGAAGAAACCTCTCACTCCACCTAGGGTGATAGAGATACAAGTAATAGGTCAGTGAGTAGATGTATAAGAGGAGACTATCTATCGTACATTTTTTGGTCCTGTGTACCGTGCCTCTATATCCACAAGAGATTGATTGTAGATTGGGGAAGGCCAGGAACCCATTGGTCATGAAGGATCCTGAGCATCAAGACACATTACTGAGATATGTAAACAAGCTTATTATAGAGTAGGGTCTGGAACCTATTTGTGTCACCACCCATACGGTGCCTATCGTCAAGGCTTTACTTAGCTTCCCTGCCAAATTTTGGTAGGCTATTGTTCGATCACAGAACTGGCAGACCTTGGTAGATAATACTCTTATGCCGGAGTGTACAATTTTTGTTGCCACCTTCTTAGCTAGCTATGACATTGATTGAGCACACCTCATTGCCGAGCAAGTACATGACCCCGGCACTGAAGAGGACCTCATCTATGCTTTTCACTTGTTTGATCTACAGACTCTATGTAGAGTCAAGTGTTGTGAGAATACTCCAGCTGGACCAGTTAGTTAATGACCAGCACACTGTTGAGCCCAGCCTAAACAAGGCTGATGAGACTTGATGGAACTCCGGCTAGCACATTCTCTACCTCCATCAGAGATGTTCGTTGTGGCACCACACTTGACGGTTCTGAGAGAGACACCACCACTGCTGGTACTATTATAGAGGAGAGGCCCCCCAACATGGTGCAGATGAGAAGAAGGGACCTACTATTGCTGCTATCGTACCAGAGGCCACTATTTCGCAGACTCCTACAACAGGCATGGTCAACGTGTCCACCACCTTTGCTAAGGCCATGGTGCAACAGTTATCACATGTTGAGGGCTAGTTGATTCAACTTTTTCAGCAGATTTAGCCATGGGTTCGATAGGTTATTGCAGAATTAAGGGGTTAGAGTTGGGCATTCACTATTGCTACCATTCAACGTCATATTTCCGCTATGGATGCCTGCATCGATGCCTTTGAGGAGCGAGTATAGAAGAGATTAGCCGAGGCCTGGCCATCAGATTTGCCAGCCCTGTAGTAGAAGATCCAGTAGCTACAGCCTGATATGACAGAATCGCTAGTGGCACCAGTCACATTACCAGAGATGACTTTTATGATGCTGATGTTAGATTTATTTGCCTCTAAGGAGCCTACAAAGACTTCTCTCGAGAAGAGATGCACAAATGAGGAGAAATGGAGAGAAATGTACGTGTAAAGGTATCAGAGGATGAGGAGGTCAAGCTTGTCGCAAAGAGATCAAGGCACGAGGAGGAGATGCAGCTAGCTCGTGTGTATGATCAGTTGAGGGGTGTTGTCCCCTCCGAATAAATTACGATGAGGAGACTACTCTGTAGGAGGGGGATGGTTAGACTCAGCCAGAAATCGACGCTTAGGCGCCTATGTATTTTTTTACCCCTTTATGTGTTTATTTTAATTGATTTTGTGCATTGGGGATAATGCATATCTTTTTCGATAGGATGTGGGTAATTATGGGCCTCAGTGAAGTCTGAGTAATTTATGGTCTATAACTACCCACATTTTTGATCTCAAGATTTTCTTTCCTGTGTTCTTTCTCCCTGTGGAAATTAAATTTCTGTTGAACCGGCTTATTTACGATGTTTAGATAATATTTGTATTATATAGTACTAATACTTATGGAATATAACATGTTTTAAATATTTTGTTTTGAAAAACGATGCCCACTAAATATTTTGATTAGTAGCTAGATAGTAGCCACGCATCTGCTGGTGTTTGACAATATCTGTTAAAATAGGTTAGGCTAAATTGAGATAGAAAGCATGATCTGTGAGTCTTTTGTTGATAATTTATGCGATACCATGTGAGCATGACCTTATTTTTCTAAATTTATGTATTTTATCGCTAATTCAAAACATGCCCTATTACTCTAAGTTAGATTATAGATTAAATGGATTAGGAAAGGATCTTAGGCCTTTTTTCTGAAATAGTCCACTTTAGCCTTAAAAATAACCAACCAAATGATGTTATATCCCTTGTTCCAAATATTTGAGCCTTATATGTACCAATTCTTTATAAACACCTAAATTATCCTAGCCTTATCTAGTGAAAAATCTTGAATTTGGCTTTTGAGTATTGTGTTCCTTGATTGAGGCAAAAATCCTAAGTTGAGGGTGGCTTCCAAAAGTGTCCCTGGTTCGAAGGGTAGATATTGTGTATCTCAAAATAGGCTAAAAGCCTAAGTTGAGGGTGGCTGGTGTAATAGTAAAAGCACAAAAATAAGGGGGAGATTTAGGAATAAAGAGAAAAAGAAGAGAAATCATGTACTGGGTACAAGAAAAATAAAAGATTCCTTATATTGAGCTTAAAAAGCAAAAAACAAGGATAAAAGCAAGGAAGAAAGCTGAAAAATGAGAAGAAAGCACACAAAAAAGCTGAAAAATGAGAAGAAAGCACACAAAAAAGCTTGAATAAGGAAAAAGGGGAATAAGGTGAAAAAGGACAGAGATGGTGGGGCAAAAGTGTAGAAAAGTGCAGTTTCAAGGAGTGTCATTAGTCACTATTTTCCTAAAATATCATACCAAAGCCCCCTGAGCCTACGTTACAATTCTTGGAATGGGTATATGCATGTACTAATCAATTCTCTTAGTTTTGCATGTTTTCTTATGGTGGACAACATTAGAACCCGCCTAGTGTTATTGACTGGACCAAGGTAGTAATGAATAGTAAAAAAGATTGATTAACAAGATTCGTTTGATGTGTTCTCATCTAATCAATCGAACTGGGCCAAGGGGAGGTTGTACGGGGACTTATAGTTAATGGTTAGTGTTGCACACTATAGAGATGGGCCAAGTAGCATAGGAAAATTTGCCTCTCACCTTTGATCAAAGAGCTTGGTGAACTTAAATTACCGTTCTACATGCTATACCCTAGACTATAATTGAGTTATTCGGTGATACTAAGTTGGGAATCATGGGGAACATAATACCTTAGTTGCTCTGTATTATTAATTGTCTCTCATCATAGTTAGTTTAATTTACTTTCTTATTAGTTATTGCAAAATGCCCCTTTCGCAGAATTGACTTGGTTAACTACTTAAATTGCTTATTGATGAATTTGTCTTGAGTCTACATATTCCCTGTGGGTTCAACTCTAACCTTGGTTAGGTTTTATATCTTGACAACAATTCCTTTATCCTCTGAAATATTGGTGAAACTTGGGTGACATCACCTCAGCCTTTAGGACAATATCAGTAGATATGGGCTCCAGTAGCTCGCCAAAGAGCCGGGAAAGTACTCCCTCGACCATGGTTTGATAGCTTTACACATCCTACACCACCATAATACTCAGCACTCTTCCCAAGGGGAAGATGCCCCTCGCTCATCCTAGGTTGATACACAGTAGAGTGAGGGGTCGGTAGGTGCACATTTCAAGGACTACCATCCATTATATGTTGTTCGAGCTCGAGTTCTCGTGCCCCCAGGTCCATAGCACTATATGACCGTAGATTGGGGTAGACAAGGACAAGGTCCTGATGAGAGACAAGAGACATAAATCTGGATTGATGAGATCGGTGGCAGAGCAGATTGTGGAGTAAGACCTTGATCTTACTTAGAAGCCACTTCTTCTGAGGCCATTCTAAAGACCTCCCTTAGTTTCCCCACCAAATTTTGGTAGGCCATTGTGAGCTCATAGATATGGTCGATGCTAGCAGATAACACCTTCACATCAGACCATGCTATTATGGTCCCCAATATCTTGGCTGGCAATGAGATAGAATAGGCCAGCCTCATCGCAGACCAGATCCACGAGGCAATCTTGAAGAGGTCTACCTTCATCCCTTTTCCTTGCTTAATCTACAAATTCGATATTGAGTCGGGGGTAGAGAGTCTACATCACCTAGACTCACTGATTGAGGTCCAGTATACATTGGATACTAGCCTGATTAAGGCTGAGGATAATTCAGTGGCACTTCGGTGAGCACTGCACTAGCTAGCTCAGATGGCCGAGATGTTTATGATAGAGCCAGCTTTTGAGACTCCACCCACCATCGTTGTTGTTGTTACTACCCAAGGGAGGTCCCCATAGTCTGAGACAGATGAAGAGAAGGGTCCCATATTACTAGTTCTTCCCATCCGCCTTTCCTTCACAAAAAACACTCGTTCGCACGGTCTATGTGTCAGTGTTGTCCATTTAGGCCATGGCGCATCGACTGGACCACACCGAGTCCTAGTTTACTAACTTACTTTAGTATATTAGGCCCTAGGTCAACCATGCTATTACAGAGTGAGAGAGACATGTCCAAGCATTCACGGTCGCTACTATTATATATCGATCTACATCCATGGATGCCCACATAGATGCTTTTTATTTATGGGTCTAGCAGAGCCCGAGCACAACACGACCAACATATATAATAGCCTGCATATAGAGATCTAGTAGCTCTGGGCTGATATGACTGTAGCTTTTGTCGCACTGGTGGCATTCCTACATAATGTGCCCACGATCTCGGTGGTGGACTTGTTTTCTCTCGAGGAGCCATCACATCCTTCCCTTATGATGAAGTCTTGCACCGATGATGATCCAGATACAATAAAGTTACAGGCGGGGCTAACAGAGGAGCAGGGACTTAAAATTGTTGTTATGCGCTTGAGACATGATGATGAGCTATGGTTGGGTCGAGAGCATGAGAGGTTGAGGGGTGTTGGCCCCTCCAGTCATGCTTTTACCACTTATGAGGCCACCAGCCAATTAATGGTGGCCATACTCAGTCAGAGACAGGAACTTAGGCACCCAAGTGTGTTCTTTTTTGAAACCTATGCTTTATTTTATTTTTTTGGTGTGCATTGAGGACAATGCACCTCTTTTTCGATGGGGTGTGGGTACTTATAGGCGTTAGTGATGTTCATGTAACCTTGCGCTATAACTATCCCAAATTTTTAATTCTGGTCAATTTCTTGCCTGTGTTCCTTTTCCCCATGGATATCTTATTTCTGTTAAACCAACATGTTTAGGATGTGTTGGTAGTATTGGTATCATGTAGTATGAATAGCTATGGCATATGTGTATTTTTGTGCTTTTTTGTGAAACATGAGAGCCACAAAATTTTTTTAGTTAGTCTAGATAGCAACCATGCATTGATTGATAACAGTGCTTGTTCTTATAAGTAGGGACAACCTTCAGATAAAAAACATGATCTAAGAGTCTTTGTTGACAGTGTAATCACTGCTATGTGAGTGTGAACTTACTTTGCTAAATTCATATATTGTTTTACAATTTAGAACTTGCCCTGTTACTCTGACATAGACAATACGTTAGTTGGTTAGGAAAGGATCTTAGGACATTGTTCATAATAGTCCACTTAGCCTAAATAACCAACCAAATGTGTAATGTATCCCTTGATCCTAATGATTAAGCCTTACATGGACCCTTTTCCTTGTAAAAACCTAATTTACCTAGTCTTATTAGATGTAAAATCCTAAAATTAGCCCTGGCCCTTCCTTGAAATTGTGCACATTGATCGAGACAAAAGGCTTAAGTTTAGGGTGCTACCAAAAGTGGCTCTGGTTCCTAGGTATGATATTATATACCTCGACTCAGGCCAAAAGCCAAAGTTGAGGGTGACTAGTATAAGGGCAAACACAATAAGGGGGAAGCTTGTAATATATTAAAGGGGATAAAAATATGCTCTAGGTGCAAGAAAAATGAGTGATGCCAAATCAATGATTAAAAAGAATAAACTGATATGAAAATAAAAGACAATGATCTAAAAATGAGAATAAGGCACACATAAAAGCTTGAAATAGGAAAAGGAGAGAATGAGGTGAAAAATAACAGTGTTGGTAGGTAAAAGTATAGAAAATCGTTATGTCAAGGAGCTCCTTTAGTTACTATATTCCCAACACATCATACAAATGCCCCTTGAGCCTATGTTACGGTCCAGTAAAGTCCTAAAGTGATCCTAGTCCAAGTAGACAAAGATCATAGTGATGAGTATAGGTGCAAACATATGGTATTGAGCGTATGTTAATGTCCTTTGTTAGAGTGAGTCATTTTGCATAGTCCTAAGCAGTATATCTAAAAATACCACTATGAGAGAGATATGGGATTTCCTTCTGTAAAGGAATTTGCATTGTACTGTTGACATTTTGAGATTGATGTGATGTATGCCATTAGATTATGTTCTATGTATCACTGTGCTGCTTATGTTGATTGAGTCTATCGCTTGAGGACAAACAACAATTTAAGTTGAGGGTGTTGATGTGCTATCAAAATAAAAATCTTTTGATGCTTAAAAACTTGAAAATTTGTGTGTTCTTAAAGTTATGTTAGTAGATTTGATGTGTTATTATGTTTCTTTTGTAGCTTTACAGGGTTGGCACAATTATTCGGCTAAGTGTGCAGATTTTGCTAAAGCAAAGGTTTCACAAGACCTTTTATAGGCCATAGAGAATTCTACGGGCCGTAGATCCGATTTTGTATAAAATTCCAGTCAAGGGTGATTTTTTGAAGTAAATCTACGGGCATGCAGATGAGTCATAGAAGATTATATGAGCCATAGACTTGGTGTTGTGCCCTGAGGATCAAAAAGTGGGGAGTTGCTGAAACGGCATTAGACGAAACATCCTACAGTCTGTAAAACATTATACGGGCCATAGAAGGGTGTCATAAAAGTCAGCCCCAGATTTGAAGATGCAATCCACGGAAGCCCAACTATAGGTCATAAAATATTATACGACCTTTAGAAGCTCCCATAGAGTCTACCAACCCAATTATCCTATTCCATTTTGGTTTTGTATTTTAAACACTATAAATAGATTCTTAGGTTATTTTTCATAAAGGGAAGCGTTACAGAACAGTGAAGAATAGCAGATGGCTTAAGTTAAACACTTTTTTAAAAACTTATTGCGTCTTTAATTTCAATCTTGTGATTCTTGGTGAAGAGTTTGGATTTCTGGTAAGTGCTCAATTGTGTTATTCAAATTCATAACTGTTGCATCTACACTGATCATGAATAGCTAAATCCACAACTACGGTTGTGGGAACCCTGAAAAACTAAAAAGGTAAAACCAGATAACTCATAATTCTTGAAGAGTATGCATGCATATATTGATTAATTCTTTTTGTACTAAATGCTTTTTAATTGTGGCCAATGTCAGAACTCTCCTAGTGTTACTGACTTTATCAAGGTAGTAATGAATAGGAAAAGAGATTAATTAACAGGATTCGCTTGATGTTTCTCATCTAATCAACAAAACTGGGCCAACAGAATGTTGTACTGGATCAAAAGGAAAGGGTTAGTAATGTCACACTATAGGGATAGACCAAATCACGTAGTGAAATTTGCCTCTCGCCTACGACAAAAGGTTTAGTGAACTTAACTTTCCGCTCTACATGCTACACACTGGAAAAGAATTCGATTATCTAGTAATGCTGAGTTTGGGAATAATGGGGAACACAATCTCCTAGTTAATCTTCATATTGTTTTAACATTTGTCTTAGTGTAAGATTAGATTTCATAGTTTTTACAACCACCACCCCCCCCTTTTGGGGAGAGAAGCAGGCTAATCAACCCTAATTACTTTGAATTCCTCTAAGTCTACCATATTACCTGTAGGATCAACTCTAGCCTCTCTTAGGTTATATATCTTAAAAACTACCATTTGAACCTCAAAAAGGAAGTGTAGCTTGCTGAACAACAGTAGATCTCCTACATTCCCTCAATATACCACCTGCTAAATAGAGCATCCAGAGGTGATGGTGATGCCTAAGGTGATATGACAGAGGACTCTGTCTTTGACTCGCCACCAAACTCTAACTCTGACTCCTCTCTGGATGGAGTCATCTGGATTGAGATGATATCATTGTAGCCTCCTTCTTTCTAATTGGGAGAGGGAGCAATGGTAGGCTGGGACTGCCCAAGTCTGGTAGCAACGCAAGTTTGTAGATTCTCATCCTCAAGTTCAGGTATGACACCGAGATCCCCAATAGAACCACTAAGCTCAGGGGTGTCCATATCACTCGAGGGCTCATCTCTCAGCCTCTGTTGTAAGCTCAGATCTCATCACATCTTTGCTTTATGGCTAGATTACCTTAAACATACACATTTAACGAACATGGTTATCCCTGCAAGTCATGGAATGAAAATCAAAATCACTTCAGACTTGGTTATAGATGGGCCTATGAAGGCACTTCTATGAGCCTTAGTGAAAACCACAAGCCATAAAAAGCCCTCGTAAAAGCAGTATTCATAAATTTGTTTATAGGAATTGCATCTACGAGACCAGGTATGACTCATAAAGAATCTATGAGTCTTAGAAGTGTTCTGGTGTTTAAATTTTTACAGATAGGGATCTACGAGGCCTATGCATGAGTCATAAAATATTTTATGGAACATAGAATGTCTCGTCTAATAGGTTCTCAGAAACTTTATATTTTTGGATTTTCATACGAGGGGAAACTATGGCTTATGAAAGTTTCCATGAGACGTAGAAGACCCTCAGAGAGTGAAAATCCCAGAGGCCTGAGTTTCAAAGCCTATTAAAATAGACCCCATATGACATTTTTTATAGTTAATTTAACATTTAAGCAAGTTATTGCACCCCCCACAAGATTTTAATCAAACACCTAACACCCTATATGCAATTCTTTTCATACAACCTATTGAATATCATTTTGTACATTTTCCCAAGCCAACCAACCCCTTTTGAATGAATTAGCATCAAATTACACACCCATGCTCTCACATATTGAATTTTCAATCACATTCAGTTTAAATGATATGTGAAAGCATGAATGTCATAGACATCATTCAAACATATAAACAAGGCCATAGACACAATTTTTCAGCTTTTAACACTTACTCAAGCATTGGCACATATATATATGATTTAATTTTGAGCACAAATAATGGAAAACATGGATTCATACCCCTACTAATAGGGTTACCATACCCATCAAATAATTACACTGTAATTACATATTATCAGTAATTAAAAGGATTTTAATTACTATGAATTTGATTATAAATTATGTTGGGGTTTTGTAAAAGTGTGACTTTTTAGAATATTTGGAGCTATTAATCTTGTATCCAACTTCAGATTTGATAAAGGGTTTTGATGTATATTGTATGATGGTGTTAACAAGTGTTGGTGGGATCATTTACTTCAAGATTTCTTGCATTGTTTCCACTCTTTAATTGCATGGTTTTAAACTAGCATTGCACACCTACCAATTGTTTGATAAAATGTCTGGGTTGTGATTCTTGAGTGTTAAAGGTCTAATGCCTGGTGTATGAGATATATGGTTTTATGATGATGAAAGTATGTTATATATATGTTAATTGCATGATGAACTTCTACAATGTTGTGAGTTGACCAAGCCTAGCAAGGGGGAGGGGAGACGGGGGTTGTATTCTCGGGTAACCATATTGAGGGGTTGGTACCTCGGTTACCGAGCATCGGGGCTAATAGGCCCGTATAACCACATTGAGGGGCTAGTACCTTAGATTCCTAGTATGGGGGGTAGCAGGCCTGTATAACCATATTGAGGCGTTGGTACCTCATTAAGCACATCGAGAGTTTGTACCTTAGTTGCCTAGTACGGGGAGTAGTAGGCCTGTATAACCATTTTGAGGGGTTGGTACCTCATTAACTGTATCAAAGGGTTTGTAACCTGATTTCCTATATTGATGGTCACTTGTTACACATGTATTATGTTCTATATAAGCATGTTTTACTTCAAGCATCATTCATACACACTATATTATTATTATGCTATCTATTGGATATTATTATGCATTTTGCCTATGTTGACTTCCTATTGTTGCATTGCATCCTACATACTTAGTAAATTCAAATGTACTAATGCTTACTCTATGCCTACATAATGTTACCATGTAGGAGCCGGAGTCCCGCTCGATCACCTTTCTCCTCCACGTGGCTAGTACGATTGTCTCTTAAGCTTGTTGATGAGTCCTCCATTCAGGTGATGATGTTTATGATCTTATGCTATGTTCAAAGACTACCTTTTTTAAGTATATATTGACTTTTAGGGTGAGTACGGTTGCTTGTCTTGGCCCCTACTTTTATCTATGTACTAGAGGTGTTGTTGGACATGTTATGTATTGAGCCTTGACTCTCTTGTTTGATGCTTATGTTATGAAAGCATTCCTTTAGCCCGTTTCCCTTACTTCTTTTCTCATTATGTGGGTTAATTGCTTCCATGACCAATGATGTGAAATGATATGCTAATAGGCTTACTTTGGGTCCTTTCAGGTCCCCCGTGCGCCGTGTCATGTCTAAGCCCTAGTCTTGGACCGTGACAAACTTGATGTCAAAGTACTAGGTTGTTAATGTTCCTCAACATCCAATATACTTTGTTGATTAGAGTCTTTTTCATGGTTGTATTGTGCACCACAAATATGAGAAAGAGGTTATGAAACGTTTAGGAAATGTTTTCCTTCTTCATGTTCTAAGTCATGCTATAGAGTTAAAGTAAGGTTTTGTCCACTTAACGATTGTTCTTTTCTATACTAGATCATGCCTAACACAGGAGGAAGGAGAGCCCGCAATCTCGAGGAACAACTCGCTCTTTGAGAGCTTCAGGATGCTCTTACCATGCTTGCACAAGTTGTGGCTAACCAAGACAACCAAACGTCTTAAGTCTCTCATGCTCCTATACTGGCATCTCGGGTGTGAGATTTCATGAGGATGAATCCCCTAAAATTCTATGGGTCTAAGGTAGATGAGGACGCTCAAGAGTTTATTGATGAGGTCTACATGGTATTGGCTTCATGGGTGTGTGGTCGGAAGATAATGTGGAGTTAGCGGCCTACCAACTCAAAATAGTAGCACAAATATGGTACAATCAATGGAAGGAGGAGAAGGGGGTCAATAACGTGGTAATATGGGAGGAGTTCAAGTCGGCCTTTCTTAAGAGGTTCTTTCCTCTTGAGCATAGGGAAGCCAAATTGGTGAAGATCATGAACTTGAAACAAGGGTCTATGAGTGTGACGGAGTATGTCCTCAAGTTCACTCAACTCTCGAAGTATTCCCCACACCTAGTTTCCAACTCAAGGTCTAAGATGAATCAAATTTGTGATGGATGTTTCTGATTTAGTAAGTCAAGAATGTCGGTCTGCTATGTTGATTTGTGACATGGATTTGTCCCATTTCATGACCTATGTTGAACAAATGGAGAAGGAAAAGTTGAGGAAAAGAATGGGTCATGAGGCCAAGAGGGCCCATTTTGATGGTAAGTTTCAAAGTCACAAGGGTGGCCGATTTCATCAAGGCAAAGGATCTTCTCATGCTCCCTATAGGAGATTCGCCAATAACATCCCAAGGGCCAAAGGTGGTGGTGGTGTAGGTATTATTGATGTGTGTCGGAAGTTTGGTAAGGGTTGTGGTGGCCCATACTTGAAGAATACTAGTGCTTGTTATGGTTGTGGGGAAATGGGGCATAAGGCAATAGGTTACCCTTGAAATCGCAACAAGGATAAGGATGTTTGTCCTCTAGGCTGGGGTGCCAATGCAGTTCATTTGGGGAGAGGTGGTCAACAAGGTGGTGCCCCAAGGTATAATCAGTTTTATGCTTTCAATGGGAGGAAAGGGGTTTATGAGGTGCCCGACGTTGTTACCTGTATGTTAGAAGACTTTGATTTTGATGTGTATGCATTGATTGATCCAGGTGCTAGTCTTTGTTTTGTTACCCCTTTTGTTGCTAAAAAGTTCCATGTTGAGCCCAAATTTTGTTGTGAGTCTTATAAGGTTTGTACCCCTATTGGTTCATCTATTGTTGCTAGAAAAGTCTATAGAAATTTTCTTATTTGCATCTTGCATAATATATAATCTTGTAACCTTGTTGAATTGAATATGGTTGATTTTGATGTCATTCATGGGATGGACGGGTTGTATATTGTGCCACTGTTGATTGTAGAACCAGTAGGGTCAAGTTCCAACTAAAACATGAACCCGTCTTTGAATGGGAGAGTCATCATGTGGTGGTCAAGCGTAGGCTCAACTCTTACATTAAAGCCCGTCTAAGGGGTATCTTTATCATCTAGTGAGTGTTAGGGATGTGGAGTCCAAAGTCCTTCACATATAGTTGATTTTGGTGGTAAATGAGTTTCTTAATGTCTTTCCAAATTACTTTCCCAGTGTTTCTCCCAAAAGGGTTTTAGACTTTGGCATAGACCTCCTCCCCAATACTCAACCCAATTCTATTCCTCCTTATTGTATGGACCCGACGGAGTTGAGGGAGCAATTGAGGGACTTGTTGGAGAAGGGTTTTATTAGGTCTAGCCGATCACCTTGGGGTGCATCAGTGTTATTTGTGAAGAAGTAGGATGTGTCTCTTAGAATGTTTATTAATTACTGGCAACTCAACAGGGTCACCATCAAGAATAAGTATCCTCTTCTAAGAATTAATGATTTGTTTGACCAACCTTAGGGGTTAGACACTTGTTTAAGATTGATCTTCAGACCGGTATCGTCAAGTGAAGGTGAGGAGTGTGATATTCTTAAGATGGCCTTCTGGACTAGAAATGGATATTATGAGTTTGTTGTCATGTCCTTTGGGTTGACCAATGCACTGATTATCTTCATGAATCTAATGAATAGTGTCTTCAAACCCTACCTTGATTCATTTGTTGTGGTCTTCATTGATGATATTTTGATCTATTCAGTTAGTAAAGATGAGCATAGGGCTCATTTGAGTGTGGTGCTATAGATATTGATAGAAGAGAAGTTGTACGCCAAGTATGAAAAATGTGAATTTTGGTTAAAAAATGTTGCCTTCCTAGGTCATGTGGTGTCGGGGGATGGTATTAAGGTGGATCTAAAAAGGTGAATATGATTAGAAATTGGCCTAGACCATTGACCCTGTCGGACATTAAGAGCTTCTTGGGCTTAGGAGGTTACTACCGGAGATTTGTGAATAGGTTCTCTTCTATATCTTCTCCCATGACTAGATTGACTCAAAAGAAGGCTAAGTTTGTGTGGACCGATGAATGTGAAAGGAGTTTCCAAACCTTAAAATATAAGCTTGTGTCCTCTCCTGTTTTGTCACTACCAGAAGGGCTAGAAAGCTTTGTTGTGTATTGTGATGTTTCGTGGGTTGGGTTGGGTTATGTTCTAATGCAAAGGTAAGTTCATAGCCTATACTTCTAGGAAACTCAAAGTGCATGAAAATAATTATCCTACTCATGATCTTGAATTGGCCATTGTGGTTTTTATTTTGAAAATTTGGCGTCATTATTTGTATGGAGTGCATGTTGATGTGCATACCGATCATAAGAGTCTCCAATATGTGTTCCCTCAAAAAGAGCTCAACTTGAGGCAAAGAAGGTAGTTAGAACTTCTTGAGTATTATGACATGAGTGTCCATTATCATCCTAGTAAGTCTAATGTTGTGGCGGATGCTTTGAGTAGGGTGTCTATGGGTAGCCTAGCTCATGTTGATGGTGGTGATAAAGAGGTGTCTAGGGAGGTCCATTAGTTGGAAGAGGTCGATAATGGTGGTGTTGTTTTTGTTGATGGTTCTACGACTTCCTTGGTTGATGACGTAAAAGAAAAGCAAGATCTTGACCCCTCCTAGTTAGAATTGAAGGCCTTGTTAAAACAGGGCAAGATAGAGGTTTTCTCCCAAGGGGGATATGGTGCCCTTAGGTACCAACGTCGGTTGTGTGTACCTTGTGTTGATAGCTTGATAGAAAAGATTATTGATATGGCTCATAACTCTTCCTACTCTATCCACCTCGGTTCTTCCAAGATGTATAAAGATTTGAGAGAGGTGTATTGGTGGGGAGGTATGAAGAGGGACATTGCAAAATTTGTTTCCAGTTCTCATAGTTGCCAACAAGTCAAAGCCAAACATTCAAGGCCAGGTGGCCTAAACTAAGACATAGAAAGGGTTTTGTGGTTGGGTTACCCAAGACTAGAAAGGGTTTTGCTTCCATTTGGGTTGTGTTTTGTAGGATGACAAAGTCAGCTCATTTTCTACTGGTTAAGACTACATATGGGGCTGAAGATTATGCCAAATTGTACATTCATGAGTTGGTGAGATTATATGAGGTGTCCTTATCTATCAAATCAGATCATGATTCTCAATTCATGTCACATTTTTGGAGGTCCTTCCAAAGGGGTCTTAGTACAAAGGTTAAACTTAGTACGACTTTTCGCCATCAAATGGATGGCCAAGCTAAAAAAATGGTCCAAACATTTGAGGATATGCTTAAGGGCTTGTATATTAGAGCTTAAGCGTAGTTTGGATGCTCATTTTCCATTGATTAAGTTTGCCTATACCAATAGCTATCATTCTAGCATCGATATGGATCCTTTTTAGGATCTCTATTGTAGACATTATAGGTCACCGATTGGGTGGTTCGAGGTTGGTGAGGTGTCTTTGTTGGGATCAGATCTAGTTATGGAGGCTCTTGAGAAGGTTAGGATTATTAGAGAATGGTTGAAGACAACCCAAAATCACCAAAAGTCCTATGCCAATATGAGGAGGAGGGATCTTGAATTCAAAGTTGGTGATTAGGTTTCTTTGAAGGTATAACCCATGAAGGGTGTGATTCATTTTGGTAAAAAAGGCAAGTTGAGTCCAAGATATGTGGGTCCTTATAGAGTAATGAGGAGGATTGACAAGGTAGCTTATGAGTTGGAATAGCCTAGTGAGATGGAAGGATTGACTACCAATTTCGAAGGAACTTGAGTTACATCTCTTGGGAAATTCACTGCACAATTAGATCTAAAATATTGAAATCTGTGTGCTTACACTATTTGTTTGTAGAAAATTGATATTGAGAGCCCCGTAAATGGCCTCAAGAAGTTAGGACTTGAGCAGGTATAGCACCAGAAGGACTTGCACTCCCTGTTTGTGAGGGTGCAACCACATTCACTGAGGCCAGCCTTGGCTCAACCCCACATTCAAGGAGAAGAATCAGTGACCCATGAACTTGCGCTCGTGGAGCTCTATGCGCATTTGCGGAGAAGAACATGGTGGTCTATAAATGTGTTTCAACACATCACGAACAACCATTGTCCAAAAATTCACCAGCCCATGAAATTTTCATTTGAAGTATGATTTTAGTGAATCAAAGATCCACATGACTTGAAATTTTTCAAGGAACATCATGGTCAAGTTGGTTTCAATATTTGATGCGTGTTTCAAGGTAAATTTCCTATTTTAACTATTGTGGTTTCTAAATTTGTGAAAAACATTATTTATTGATAACGTAACCAAATCTAGATGTAATTGAACAAAATTTTAGCCTAAATTGTTCTACATTCTAAGGGGGACACAATGGTTAGTTGGGTGTTGGCTTTTGTTGTCTGATTTTTGAGAATTTAGACCAAGAAAGTTTTGCAAAGGGATGTTCTCCTAGTAAGTTTTTTAACTTCATTTTTAGGCAAATTTTTTGGTCTTCTGAGGCCTATTTAAGGCCGAATTATTTGTTGTAGGCTTTGGATGTCGTGGGGGTTATTTTTTGAATTGTTGTTCCAAATTTTGGGTGCGGTGCCATTTTCACACTTTAGACCGTTTCTTGCCTAATTTTTCCCATTTCTTAAGGTGATTTTTAACAGTTGAGCAACTTTGGGAGACGCTTAGGAAAGGAAAAGCACAGCTGGACTTATTTGGAGTTGAGGCAACATTTTCCACGTAGGCTAGGTTTACCCTAAACCTTAGATTAAGTGAGGTTATATGCATGCTTAGTTTGAAATATATGTGAAATGCTAGTAGTGTCTGATATGCATAGTGTTGTGGTCGTGAGATTTTACTATGTGTGGTTGATTGTAAATAATATAACTTTGATGCATGTATGTATATATATCGGTACTGTTGAATGCAAGGAGGCCTAGTAAGGGCTGTATATGGGTTGATGCCATGGATAGGTACATATTCTTATCTAACTAATGTTTATGGGTATATGTTGCCTGATATTGACGTCATAAGATAAATTTGAGACCATATGTTGAATTTTTAACACATTATGACTTGATTACTGGAATACTATAATTTTTCTAGTCCTATCTATTAGGGGAACTTAAGATATCCCTGTTATTGCCACTTTTTTATTGCTATTACCTATGGTGGGTAAGATTATAGCAAGGTTGCCTATTGAGCCTGATTCTATTCTGACTATTGAGGTCTATGCACTTTTATACCGATGTTAGCTACTATTCTGAGTTCCTTGCATACCCTAGCAATTACTAGTTTATTGTGACTTGGGAGAGATGATCTGATTCGGGGATTCAGATCTGGTTAGACTAGAGAGAGGGAGATTTGTTGATGCTACGCTCTAAGAGCTAGATGACACACCCTATAGTTTAAGTCTTCGGTGACCATATCCGAGTGCTTGAGACCTCGGGTGACGCTCCCTGTGGTCTGAGTCTTTAGTGGTCACGTTCGAGTGTGTGAGACTGTGGTGCCAATTCTAAACGGGTTTGAATAATTGTCGTTACCTTGGGCATAAAGCCTCGTTAACTACACTTTGGGCCTACTCCCTAATAATTGACATTTTGGGTCGAGGACCACATGATTGATATTCTGTGGAGCAAGACCCTATGATTGATATTCTGAGATGAGACTCATTTGATTATGCTAGGTGGATTCTTTCTCCCGGGGGGATAAGTCCCAACATTATATTTATGGTCACACCTTTTGGCCCTGACTGACTACCCGATCGGAGGCCAAGTTGGAATATCCATGTATTCGAGTCTCCAAGAGATATTAGGGATTCATTTCCCTATGTGGTACTAGTTCCATATGGGCTGAGGACCTAGTTTTTTTGTTGTGATGTGGGGGCCGAGGGCCTATTTGCTTAATTGTGTATCTACTTACCCTTTCACACCCTGATTGTATGTAGGTGTATCATCGGGGAAGTGAAAAATAATGCTTGAAAATATAGGACCCTCTAAAAGCTGTGAGAAAATGTACAAAAAAGGGAGACACTTACGATGATAAATTGAAAGCAAAAGAGATGTCAAAAAGGATAGGATGAATAATTGAAAAAAAGAACCTTTGGTTCTGAAAAGAACATGTAGAGTTTAAGGAGGGATGAGCCACTACTGACCATATGCTATCCTTCCCAACTTTTAACCTACATTACATTCATAGCAAAGTCCTGTGGGATGCTAGTCCAGAAAAAAATCAAGTGAACTCCAACTGAGAATAAGGGAAAGCGTATGGGTTGAAGCTTATATTTCATTTCTCATTTTGGAGAGTGATAAGTGAAGAGATCCTTTGAAAATAATCTCATAATCTTTAGTATTTAAGATCTTCTTTGGCATGAGGGTAAATGGTGATGCTTTTGGACTGTGATTAGCAACCAGATGATCAATTGTGAGCAAATCAATGATTTAATTACTCCTTAGTTATCTATTGAGGCTTCAATGTCACATAAGTCATTTGTGGGAGTTCGATAAGGGATGAAAAAGGTGAAAATGTATGTGTAGCTCCTTGTGGCCCTATTTATAAGCTTTGAAATTGGATAGATCGATGTTTGATTTGTTTTAGGGCAAGCAAAGGCTTAAGTTGGGGTATTGGTGAGTCCATATGTTGGACTCATTTTAGGGCTAGCTTGCAAAGAAACGTTGTCCTTATTTTGTTATTATTAACAACTTCTAACAAATAAACATATTCTATCATAGGAAATTGGATTAAAAGAGAACAAATAGAAATTCTTTGTAAAATCTTTGACAGGGAGCAAAAGTGCAAAAACGCAAAGAAAAGCAGTATTGCCAACATACTCGGCAATCCATCCAACAATAAGAGAGACTGCCTATTATTGTAGCAACCAAGGTCTTAGAGCAACTCAGAAGGTTGATATCACAAAGCATGTTTGATGCACTACCGAATAGCATAGTAGATCCCCTAAAATTACAGCACTCAAATCCCTAAAACATTGATAAGAATGTGATATGATGGATACTTTGGTACATCGCCAAATTGAATTAGAGGAATGAAGAGAGATCGACTAATGTTGCCGAAGAGAAAGCTTGATGATGATGCAAAGGCAAGTGGTCAAGTGCATAGTCAGTGCATCTCTGATGTGCTCGACGATAGTTGACCTTGACTGTCGAATGACATTTTGTGGCACAAATTTTTACACATTTGCATGACGTATATAACAAATTTTAGAAAGGACATTATACATATCAAATCATACCATATTAGAACAATTCATCTTCTATGTTTTAGATAGTAGTACATAAAACTTTCTTCTTAGAGTAAAAAGGGATATTATGGTATTGAAGCTTTAGGGAAGAAAATTGGAGTAGATTGACTAGTGATAATCAACTAACTTCTATTCAATCTTATTACCCATGACTGCTGCTACTATTTTTAGTATCAAATCTTTAATTTATAACATTTGTGGCTGAAACTCCTATGTTGGGGGTTTGCTATTGATATGTGTTTTTGGTTTAACTATTGGGTCTTTGATATTTTAACTTATTTTCAATTAATTTGAATGAATTTATATCCATTCTTATGTTTAATCTATAATTTCAAGGTTGCAAACTTGGGGTTTTCTCTAGATCTCTGTTTATTGCGTTAGCCGAAATGATTATAGTATGGAATGGATATAATTGCTGGAAGCCTATTGGGCTTCAGTTGAAGTCCACAGCTATGGATTCAATGGCCAAGTTATCAGGGGTTTTGTTGAGACTTCTTAGGCAAAGCGTGTCCTCGGTGGTTTGCGTATGATTTTGTAATTTATTCATGCAAAATACTCGTGTTTCATAGCTGAACATGGATTACAAGAAACATAGCCTACTTATTCTATGTTAACACATTTAGTCAAATATTTAGACCAAACTGGTAGATCATTTCCCATATTTGCACATTCCCAACACCTTCCTTTATTTGCTGATTAAAATTGTTAATTAGAATTTGTATACTCTAATCATTACATTTGAATATTACAACCCCCCAAGATCCTACAATCACTTAGTGTAACGATTCACTTCTACCTTCAACTATGATTTCTTATGGGATCAACCCCAACCTCTCTGTTGGGTTATTATGCTAATGATGACCGCGCCTACTTCCTTCGAGTAGTCGAATTAAGTGACATCAGCAAGTAGATATGGATATGGAAATAGGCCAACTCAAGTTTTGATTGAATGATGATAAGTCATCTTCAATATTTGTCAGTCAATGAAGAGGCCTAATGACTTGAAGGTGGAAGTTTGGGCACTTGGTGAAGTCTGAGTAACCAAGTTGTCCAAGTCATGTCGCGACAATCAGGTGCTATTTGGCAGGCAACCCAAGATTTCCAATGTAACATTTGTGTTTTGTTTTTAATTTTTAGTTGTTTGGATATGTAGGTGGCTAATTTTAGTGTTTTTGTTGTAATATTTGAACTTTGGATTTGTGGCATACTGGGTAACAATATGTTTTATGAAGGATAGGTAGGTATAGGTCTAAGTCAGCCATCTTGGGCTGAAAAAGCAACAAAAAGTGGTTCTACGACCTGTGGTTCACACCAGATTGGTATATGGACTGATAGAACACTTCCAGTAAGCAAATTGTTGTGCTCTCCAGTCTACAGAGCCAGCATTATGGCTCATAGATAAAACTATGCATTGTGAATCGGGCTCGTGGATCGTAGGTAAGATTCTTGAAATTGTCCAAGTGTTGGGGGCTTCTACGACCTAATCTATGAGTCTTATGTCCATGAACGGCCCATATATAGATCTATGAAGAAAATCACTCAAACTATGGTTTAGGCACTATGAAACCATGTTTTATGGAATGTAGAATTTTCTACGGCTCATAGTCAAGGTTTCATAGCACCAGAGACGAATTATTGCCCGACCTAGTCAACAATAATAAAAGAGGTGTAAACTAATTTACCCCTCATTCTTGCCTAAAACCCCGTAAACCCAAACCTTGCTTCTTCACCCGTGACTCCGATAATCGTCCGACC
Source organism: Solanum ossicruentum (assembly GCA_025774065.1). Lineage (NCBI taxonomy): Eukaryota > Viridiplantae > Streptophyta > Magnoliopsida > Solanales > Solanaceae > Solanum > Solanum ossicruentum. The sequence goes on along the minus strand of JAOTQR010107437.1, from coordinate 42,232 downwards.
ATCCCCCATTTTCTCAGGAAACGAACGTCTCGACGACCTTCGGCCACCTAGGGTCCTGCCACTTTCGGCTATCCCCTTAAATTTCTCAACTCTTTGACCAAGTTCTAGTAAATTTTTTGCTTTCATTATTTTATTTCACTAGGAATTGGGTCATTGAGTTGGATTGTTGATGGGAATGGTATTCCAGGTTTTATTCCTAGTAATTTGTGTGGTAAATTAGTGAGAAGTCATATTTTGTTGAAACTAGTAGTGTAAGTTTCCTGTGAATTGGACCACATAATGTTGAAAAATCATGTTTAATGTGTTTATTAAGATTAGCCATGAGGTGTCTGAATGTCAGTTCGTGAAATCACGTAGTCACATTTCGTTGGAAATATATGAAATAATTGTTTGAAATATGGCTTGTGGTTTCATGTTTGTGAATATTAGCATGACTTATAATAATCAAACGGTTGTCAAAATGTGTTTTGAATGTGTAAATTGATGTTTGATGGGTAGTTCATAATTGACATATGTGAGGTGTTGGGAATTATTTGTGTGCATAACGTTGTTGCTTCAATGTTTAGGGGAACATAAATTAGTACCTTAGGGTTGAGTACAACTGAAGAGATATGGATATCGCTTTTGCATGTCCACCTCGGCTTCCCATGTGATACTTTCAACTTGTTTATTTCTCCAAAAAACCTTGATAGAAGCTACATTCTTGTTTCTCAAGCTCTTCACTTGTCTATCTAAAATTTCTACTGAGATGTCCTCATAAGTCAAATTATCTTCTACCACACCAACAACATCCTATAGTACAATAGCACTTGGGTTACGCACGCACTTTCTCAACATGGATACATGGAAAACTGGATGAATCGTGTTCATATCAATTGGCAACTCCAACTCATAGGCCACCTTACCAACCTTCCTCAACACCCAATAAGGACCCACAAAAATTGGACTCAATTTACCTTTCTTGCCAAATCGAACCATACCCTTCATGGATGAGACCTTCAAATAGAGCCAATCACCAACCTTAAATTCAAGATATCTCCTTCTCACATCGAAATATGACTTTTGTCTACTTTGGGCTATTTTCAATCTCGTCCTTATCAACCTCACCTTCTCCATGGCTTCCAAGACCAAATTTGGACCTAGCAAAGCTATCTCACCCACTTCAAACCACCAAACCGAGGATTTTCAGTGCCTACCATAGAGAGCTTCAACATGAGTCATGCCAATACTTGAGTGGTAGCTATTGTTGTAGGTGAATTCAATGAGTTGAAGATGTTCATCTCAACTACCTTTAAATCCAAAACACAAGTTCTAAGCATATCCTCAAGAGTTTGAATAGTTCATTTGGCTTGGCCATCCATTTGAGGGTAAAAGGACGTGCTAAGCTTTATCTTGGTGCCAAGACCTCTTTGGAAGGACCTCCAAAATTGAGAAGTGAATTGAGCACCATGGTGAGAAATGATAGACAAACGCACCCCATATAATCTAGCTAACTTATGTATATACAATGTAGCATACTCTGCGGCACCTTAAGTAGTTTTGACCGGTATGAAATGAGACAACTTTGTCATTCTATCAACCACAACCCAAATAATGTCAAAATGTTTTCTAGTCTTAGGCAACCCAACCACAAAATCCATGTTGATTTCCTCCCACTTCCAAGTAGGACTTTCTGTATTTTGAGCTAGGCTATCCAACCTTTGATGTTTAGCTTTAACGTGTTAGAAATTGTGACATCCAGATATGAACTTGGCAATGTCTCTCTTCATACCTCCCCACCAATACACGTCCCTCAGATCTCTATATATCTTCGTAGAACTGGGATGAATAGAATAGGAAGAACTATGAGGCTTATCTAAAATCTTCTTTCTCAAGTCATCGACACTAGGCACACACAATCAACTACCACTTTACATTAACACATACCACAAGCTAATTCTTGAGGCATCACAACACACAACAAACCCTTCCAACCCTTCCGGTAGAGACAAGATAGGAGCGGCAACAAGCTTATATTTCAAAGTTTTGAAACTCTTTTCATATTCATCGGTCTACAAAAATTTTGACTTCTTTTAGGTCAACTTAGTCATAGCAGAAGCAGTAGAAAAGAACTCATTTACAAACCTCTGGTAATAACCGGCCAAACCCAAGAAACTTCTAATGTCCAATGGAGTCAAAGATCTAGGCCAATTTCTAATCACCTCTGTCTTCTTAGGATCCACCTTAATGCCATCCACCGAAACCATATGTCCCAAAAATGCAACCTCTTTCAACCAAAACTCACATTTTTTAATATTTAGTATATAACTTCTCCTCCCTCAAGATTTGCAACACCACCCTCAAGTGACCCACATGCTCCTCCTTACTATGGGAATAGATCAAGATATCATTAACAAAAACCACCACAAACAAGTCAAGGTAGGGTTTAAAGACCCTATTCATAAGATACATGAATATAATAGTGCATTAGTCAACCCAAAGGACATAACAACAAACTTAATGTGCCCATACCAAGTCCGGAAGGTGTCTTGGGAATGTTACACTCCCTCACTTTCACTTGGTGATATACGGACCGAAGATCAATCTTAGAGAATTGACTAGCCCCTTGAAGTTGATCAAAAAGGTTATCAATCCTTGGTAAAAGGTACTTATTCTTGATGTTTACTCTATTAAGTTGTTGGTAATCAATGTTAAGAGTCGTTCTTATTCTTCAAATAACACTGGTGCCCTTCTAAAGTGATTTACTAGGCCTTATAAAACCCTTCTCCAACAAATCCCTCAATTGCTCCTTAAACTCCTTCAACTACGCTGGGGCCGTACGGTAAGGGGAAATAGAAATAGGTTGAGTATCAGGAAGAAGGTCTATACCAAAATCTATTTCCCTTTCAGGAGGAATACTGGGAAGCTCATCAGGAAAGATATCAAGGAACTCATTAACCACCAGAACTAACTCTATAGGAAGCAATTTCGGCTCAAAATCCCTAACCGTCACAAGATAATAAAGACGACCCTTAGAAATCAATTGTTGGTCTATAATGCAAGAAATGAATCTACCCTTGACCACCACATCACAATGTTCTCACTTAAGAACGGGTTGATTAGATAATTGAAATTTGACCCTACGGTCCTACATTCAATAGAAGCATGATATGCATGCAACCAATCTATCCCAAGAATGACATCAAAATCCACCATTTCTAACTCAACAAAATCACAAAGCATGATTTTATGCAATATGAATACGGGACAATTTCTATAGACACCTTTATCAATAATAGACTCACTAATGGGGGTAGAAAATTCATAGGATGCACACAATAATTTGGGGCTAACATGAAGCTTTTTGGAAACAAAAGGAGTAATAAAAGAAAGAGTGGCACTCGGGTAAATCAAAGCATACACATAAAAATCAGAAACCTTTAACATACCGGTGACGACATTGGGCATCTCATTCATTCCTTGTCTCCCTTGAAGAGCATAAAACCTATTTTGCCTTGGTGCACCCCCATATTGTCCTCCTCTTTTCCTTTGAGCCACATTTGCACCTTTCCCTTGTGGACAACCATTTCCTCCCTTGGATTGAGCATGAGGGAAATCAATAACCTTGTGGCCAACCTCACCACAAGCAAAGCAAGCACTTGAATTTCTCAAACAAGGACCACTATGATTCTTTTCACACGTTGGATATCTAGGCTTTTCCACAACTCCACTAACACCATAGAACATTTGATTTGGCACCCTATTATTGGAAAACCTCTTGTTGGAAGAATTGGATGTCCCTTGGCCTTGGAACTTGTGGCCTTGAGGAAATCGACCACCTTTAGAAAGTTGGAAACCACATTCAAAACGAGCCCTCATGGCCTTGCCAGCTTCTCTTCAAAAGCTTTTCCCCTCCAATTGTTTGGCATATGTCATAAGGTGGGACAAATCCATTTCGGCCACTAACATGGCAGTTCGGCACTTCTCATTCACCAAGTCGGATACACCCAACACAAATTTGTTCATCTTTGACCTTGCTCGGAAACCAATAGAGGATCATACTTAGAGAGTTGGTTGAACTTGAGGGCATACTCCCTCATGATCATAGTCCCTTGCTTAGGATTCATAAATTCCATCATTTTTGCTTCTCTAAGCTCAATAGGAAAGAATCGGTTGAGGAATGTCTCTTTGAATTATTCCCAAGGGATAGCATCACCATTCCCCTTCTTCATCTCCCATTGAGTGAACCATATTTGAGCCACACCTTTGAGTTGGTAGGCCTCCAACTCTGCTTTCTCGTCCGAGTTAACCCTCATAATGGACAACACCTTATATACCTTGTCAATGAACTCTTATGGATCCTCATCCACCTTGGACCTATGGAACTGAGGTGGGTTCATTCTAGTAAAATTCCTCATCCTTAAGGTCGGAGTAGAAGCATGAGGGGCTTGGGCCCCCTAGTTGATTTGATTAGTCATGGCATAGACCTATATGTTAATAGCATCCCAGAGTACGTCATGGTCCATTCCCCCATTTTGCTGAGCGGGAGGGGCCGGTTGCTCGTCGGGAGCACGAGCTCTTCTTTCTCTTGGAATAGGAATGATCTAAAATAGCAAAGAACATTCATTAGTGGAAAAGCATTACCTTACCCCTAAAGCACGACATAGATCATGAAGAAGGGAATCATTTCCTAAAATGCCTCATAGCCTCTTGCTCATAGTTGTGGTGTACTTTGACAGGGTATGTTGGATTCTAACGACCATTAACAACATAGTGCTCTGATACCAAGTTTGTCACAACCCAAGCCTAGGGCCTAGACGTGACATGGTGAATGGGAATCCAAAGGGACCTAAACCAGCATCTGAGCATATCAGTTACATATCATTTGTCACAGAAGAAATATAAACAATAAGAATATGAACAAGGGAAAAGGGGAACTAAGGGAAGCATTGACATCCAAGTCACTTTCCAGGCTCACCCTCATAATGTCAAATGTTCAACACAAGAAGTCTTAAAATAACAAGAAAGCAGATAGCATCCTCAAACTTACGGACTCACCAAGCTTGTCTTTGAAGAATCACACTAGCCTCATGGAGGATGATCAAGAGGAGCTCCATTCCCGACATGGTGATATCATGTAGGCAAAAATATGTGTTAGTAAGTTTGAATGTACTAACTATGTAGGATGTAATACAACAAGACATAATCCAATATAGTCAAAATTCATAGGAATAAGCACTAGATAAGTGTAATATCAATATAGCATGCATGATCAATGCTTGAAGTAAAACATGTTTGTAAATCAATCAACTTGCATAGACCGTAACATAGGTGTAGAAAGAGACCTCAAGCGACATAGGATTAGATCAAGTGTATAGTAACTTGGAATTCCAATTATTAGCCCTCACTAGTAATGAGGTGGACTACTTACCAAGATAAACCATACTTCACCTTACGAGAGCCTGTCCCATTTCGGAGAAGTAACCTTTCTTATGGGAGCTCATCCCATTTTGGAAAGGATTTCATGAGAAACTTTACCTTGCTAGAGCCCATCCATTTTAGGAAGAATTTCAAGAGAAAGTGCACTAAATGGATCCACTAGTATAGCAACGGTATAACGTAATCCAATGTTGGCATATAGTTCAACGAAAGAGTGCAATCCCTCCATCCATCGGTGCTAAGTCTAATCCCATAGAATACTCATAATAATGATATTTTATTAACTTGCAGTAAACATGGATATGACATAAGTAGCTCTAACATACTTGACCTCTAATGGTGAGCCTAACTTGAAACAAGAGAATAGATCATCATCAAACATTACCCTTGCATTAACATCAAAGGCTCACAAGAGGCAAAATCTTTAAAATAGTGCTTAACTTCATACTTGCATAATCATAGCTAATTTCATGAGTTCATAACATACTTGATGGCCTATATTCATCATGAAGTCACTTGACTTATAAAACATGTAAATAACTTGAGAATTCTGGACTTGACATTTTATCAAACACTTGGTGGGTGTGTAATGCTTGTTCAAAATGATGCAATTCAAGATTAAAATCAAGTGACAAAACTCAATGAAAATTAACCCATCAACATATTGTAAAACCCTCATATAAGATACCTTGAAATCCATCATCAAATCTCATAATAGATCATAGTTTTATAGCTCAAAACATACTTAATATCAATGGACAAAACCAACTCATAGAATAATCTTAAGATAGATAAACATGCATATTCAATTAATATTCCATAAATTCCCAAAATATTTCATGCTTATAATTCATAATAAAAGACACCCATAGATAATATAGCTTGAATATATGCAACTTCATAAAATTGGAAGATTGAACACCATGGGTGATAGGATCCAATGGTTGAAACTCACATACCTTAAATTTGGGAATTTCCTTGATGTAGACTTTAGGAGAATCTTGAAGCTTGAATGAAGTTCTTGAGATCTGAAATTAAGCTTGGGACACTTGAATTTGGATGAAACATTTTGTTAAGTATTAGAAGAGAGGGTTTTAAGAGTGTCTTGAGTGATATAAAGTTAAAAAACAGCTATATATAGGTATTTTCACACGTGTGGGCATTGTGCTATGTCCCCAAGACCCTTGGGCCAAAATGAAAAATGAATGAAGTGTTAACACTGCTCTGCGATAGGTACACATCATGGAGCCATCGCGCAAGACAAAAATACACTGATTTGCGATAGGTCCACATTGCAGCTTGGTCGCGGATGCACACTGGATAAGGAAATCTTTGGAAGATGAAATTTCGCTGCAGTTGCTAAAAAATCAAGATTTTACCCATTTCTCACTCAATTGTTCCCCCTAATCACGAATATCGATTTTTGATATCTCACACAAAGTTTGACCTATATGGAGATTATCATTATTGGCATTTCTAACGCACATTTTTGGGATTTTTTGGGGCATTTCACAAATCTTGGTTAGGTTATATATCTTGACAATGACTTCTTTAACCCTAAAAAAGGAGTGTAGCTTGGCCGCCATCAAGATTTTAGCACCATTGTCGGGGAATACAACTAGACTTGTTTAATTAGAGTAGTTTGGGAATTAATCCTTGATTTCCTCATTTTATGTTTTTATTTTTTTTGTTCTATTTCATAGTACAGGTGTAGTGTATGCCCAACACGCAAAGTTGAGGTATCCCCTTGGCTCCATTTTACCCAAAGATCTAGAGAAGATTAAGAAGGATGGCCCAAGGTAATGCGAACAACGTGGTTAATACAACTCTAAATTAGAACCAAAATGAGAATGAGAATAACAATAACAACAACCCACCTTTTTTGAAGACACTGATCCACAATCATAGTGCCTCAATATTGAAGCTTATCAGTGGAAACAATATCGACTGTATCTTATGGCTATGGATGTGACTGGAGCCATTGTGTTACTTCCACTATGGGATGATACAAAGTTTGTGGTCATGAGTGGGTTGCTTCAGATGTTGTAGAATCGTGGGTTGCTTATGGTCCTACTATCAGAGGATCTGCATAGTCATCGACACAACATTATGTTTGTTTGTAAGAGTGTAATGGGAATAGAGAATCTGTCTATGGATGTTGTTGGACTTCGTGTCTTCACTTTATCTGTAATAGATAATGTCGCGCTTCTGCAGAGTTTGATGACCAGTTGAGCTGAGGTTCAGAAGGCCTTTTTTGAGAGGTTCTTCCCAAGATCGAAGAAGCTCAAGTTGAAAGATCATATCAACAACTTTGAGCATCTTCTTGGTGACTCAATCAGTACTACATGGGAGTGATTCACAAAGTGTCTGAGAAGTATCCCTGACCGCAATATTGTTGATGATGCCTTGTTTGAGATCTTCTATCGTGTCCTGGACCATAATAGTCAAGCATATGTTGATACCATTATTGGGTGCATGTTTCTAGATCAACCATTTTCTAGGGTTGGTAACAAGCTAGAAAAGGTGGTTAAGATATATCATTGCATAGTACCGAGAGACAGATCTTCTGCCAAAATTTCATGCACTGTCAATATTGGTTCAGAACAAGCTAAAATAAATGAGGAGATAATCCAATTTCACAGATTAGTACCAACATGGAGGTGATGATGAAGCAGAATTAGGAACAAGTTAATATAGTTATTCATTAGCATCAGAAAGCACCCATGTATGAGGAACCTTACTATGAGGAGGACACTTGCTTCATTAGTTATCAGACGGGGGGTTTCTAGACCAATAGCCAAAGATCCAATTAGGACTATTGGTGCCAAGGTTACGAAAACAAAGGTTAGAACTTTAATAGAGATGGCACTTTCAGATACAATTATGCATGTTACTATAGCAGGAGTAGAGGCTAGGATAGAGATGCTAATTGGGGTAGCAAAGATGGCTACAGAAATGGTCCATACGTTCCACCATACAATCATAATACCAATGCTAGTAGTTCCAGAGTTGAGGAGATGTCTGATTAACTGTTGAAGAAGGCTTAAACAAAGGATGACCTTGAGAGGAATGAAGTCTAACATCTCCAGCATAAATAAAAAAATTGAATCTCATTCTGTTGCTATCAAAAAGCTGGAGCAACAGTTTGGGCAAGTATCAACTCAACTAAACCAGTGTCAGAGAGGTATAATGCCTAGCAATACAGTTCAAAACCCAAAGAATTAAGGGCAATGTATGGCGGTCACTACTTATGGTGGTAAAAGTACCGTTGATCCTCCCTTGTCGGTCAATGGTAATGATGTTTGAGAGGAGACAATTTAGGTGAAAGATACTGATATTGAAGATAATTGTGCCAAGAATGGGGTGAGTAATGTTGCTGAGGTGCCATAGAATCTGAAGCCCATTCCTAGACCTTCTCTTACCTTCCCTCAAAGAATCAAAAAGAAGGAGGAGGAGGGTAAGTTCAAGTATTTTCTCTCCATGTTGAAAAAACTCTCCAATAATATCCCTCTTATTGAAGCATTAAAAAGATGTCAGGGTATGTGAAGTTTATGAAGGACTTGGTTACAAAGAAGAGTACTGTGAATTAGGAGCTCTCCTAAGAGCTTCAATATTGCAGTGCAATTACTAAAAGGTCCTTGGTGCAAAAGTGAGAAGATCCCAGTGCTTTTACCATACCCTGCACTATTTTAGATATGGAGTTCGCAAGGGTACTGTGTGATCTTAGTGCTAGCATAAATTTTGTCATGACCTATACCTAGGGCCTAGACGTTACATGGTGCATGGAAAACTCGAAAGGACCACAAGCAAGCCTTTTAGCATATCATTGCACATTAGTGTTTGCAGAAGCAATTAAACCACTTAATAATAGTAGAAAAAAGGGAAAAGGACTAAAGGAATACTTTCATGACACAAGCACCAAATAAGAGAGTCAAGGATCAATACGTAACATGTCCAATAATACCTCTACTACATAGATAAGAGTAGGGTCCAAGAAAAGCAACTGAGCTCACCTTCAAAGTCAAAATATACATAAAAGAAATATAGTATTAGAACCTAGAATGAGATCATAAACATTGTCCCTGAAATAGAGGACTCACTAACAAGCTTGAGAGACAATCGTACAAGCCACGTGGAGGAGGAGGGTGATCAAGCGGGTCTCCGGCTCCTACATGATAACATCATGTAGGCATAAAGTATGTGTTAATATGTTTGAATGTACTAAGTATGTAAGATACAATGCTACAATAGGAAGTCAACATAGGCAAAATACACAATAATATCCAATAGATAGCATAATAACAATATGGTATGTATGAATGATGCTTAAAGTAAAATATACTTATATAGAACACAATACATGTGTAGCAAGTGACCAAAAATATATGCAATCAAGGTACAACCCTTAAATATGGTTAATGAGGTATCAACACCTCAATATGGTTAAACAACCCTACTACCCCCCGTACTAGGCAACTAAGGTACAAAACCCTCAATGTGGTTAATGAGGTACTAACACCTAAATATGGTTATATGGTCCTACTACCCCCCGTACTAGGAAACCAAGGTACCAACCCCTCGTTGTGGTTATACGGGACTACTACCCCCGTACTAGGCAACCAAGGTACCAACCCATCGATGTGGTTATCCGAGCCTACTACCCCCGGAGTTACGCTTGGCCAACTCAAAATACTATAGAATTTCATCATGAAATTAGCGTATATACAATATATTTTAATCATCATAAAGTCATATATCTCATAAGCCAAGCATTAGGCCTTCAACACTCAAAAATCATAACCCGAATATTTTACTAAACACTTGGTGGGTGTGTAATTATGGTGTAAAACTATGCAATTTTAGAGAGAAATCATGCAAGAAATCTTAAAGTAAATCATCCCACCAACACTTAGTAACACCATCATACAATATACATCAAAACTCTTCATCAAATCTCAAGTTGGATCCAAGATTCATAACTCTAAATATTCTAAAATAGTAACACTTTCACAAAACCCCAATATCATTCATAGTCAAATTCATAGTAATAGACCCATATGTAAAATCAACTTGAAAACATGTAAATTAGATGAAATGGAAGCTTGGGCACCATGGCGGAAAGGAGCCAACGGTTGAAACCCACATACCTTGACTTTGGAGAATTCTTGAAGAATATTGGAAATGGTTACTTGAAGCTTGCACGAGAACCTTAAGATCTGGATGAGTTTAGGGACTTAAAAGTTGGAGTGAAATATTTGTCTAAGTGTTTGTGTGAGTATTAGGGAATATCTTGTGTGATATCTGGGTGAAATATGAGTATGTATAGGTATTTTCATACATGGGAACACATAGGCCCAAGGCCAAAAAGTCTTGGACTGAACAGAAAAACTGGCAACATTTTTTTACACTATAGCACGCCCTTTCCGAGTCGCGCCAGGGACGTGAAAGGCTCTCTAGGAATTGACATTTTGGAAAATCAAATTTTGATATGGTTACTCTAAAATTGGGGTTAGAACCATTCCCTACTCAAATTTACCACCTGATCAAGAATATAAAGTTGAATTTTCAATAGCATGCACAGAGTTTGAGATATATAGAAATTACGATTTCAAGCACATGCGAGACACATTTTTGGGATCTTTTTGGGGTCGTTTCAGTATCTTCCCCTTGGGAACATTCATATGCTAATGTCAAAGAAATGTATATGAGAGACTAAACATGTCAATTTCAGCCCACATAAGGATGCAACAATGCACTTAAACAATATTTCAAAAATCTCAACATAAGTGAAAAATCATAAAGAAATTGTCAATTAAAACATGAATGTATGTGATGACATGAGGGATGCACTTATGACTTGAGATCATATAGAGGACTTATATTAATACCTTAGGCTTGAGTTGAGTGGAAAGGATAAGGATATCTCTTTTGCATATCCGCTTCGGCCTTCCAAGTAGCACTTTCAACTTGTTGATTCAGCCAAATGACCTTAAAGAAAGCCACATCCTTGTTCCTCAACCTCTTTACTTGTACGTCCATAATCTGAACTAGAACCTCTTAATAGGTCAAATTGTCTTCAACAGCACACACAACATCAAGAGGCACAATAGCATTAGGGTCTCCTACATATTTCCTCAACATGGATACATGAAAGACTGGATAGACCAAAATGTTAAGGCTAAGTAGGATCTAGATTCGTCAATGGTTGAGTTAAAGAAATTGGTTGTTGAAACAAAGATAGAGGTTTTCTCCTAAGGTGGAGATGGTGTGCTCGATATCAAGATCGGTTATGTGTTTCGGATGTGAATGATCTTAACAGGGTGATCATAAGGGGAGACCATAACTCTCATTATTCTATTCATTCGGGATCTACTAAGATGTATCGGGATTTAAGGGAAGTACATTGGTTGCATGGCATGAATAAGGATATTGCTAAGTTTCTATTCGAATGCCCTAATTGTCAACAAGTAAAGGTAGAGCATCAAAGGGTCCGTGGCTTGACCCAAGATATTGAAATTTCTACTTGGAAGTGGGAAGGCATGAACATAGATTTTGTAGTTGGTTTTCCTTAAATTTGAAGGAAATTTGACTCAATTAGGATTATTGTTGACCTGATGACTAAGTTGACTTATTTTCTTCCGATCAAGACTACCTTTAGTGCTGAAGATAATGCACGGTTGTATATCTAAGAGTTGGTGAGGTTTTATGGTGTGCCTAGGTCTATCATATCGGATCATGGAACCCAATTTACTTCTCACTTTTAGAGGTCATTTGAAATAGGACTTGGTACTAAGGTGAAGTTAAGTACTATCTTCCATCCTCAGATCGACGGGCAAGCCGAGAGGACAATTCAAACTTTAGAGGGCATATTGAGGGCTTATATGTTGTAATTCAAATGTAATTGGGATGATCATCTTCCACTAATAAAGTTTTCTTGCAATAATAGCTTTCATGCATGCATTGGATGGCACAATTTGAGGCTTTGTATGGTAGGAGATATAGATCTCCGGTAGGGTGGTTTGGTTGGTAGAGATGGCTTTGATTGACCATGATTTGGTGTTGGAGGCCATAGAGAAGGTAAAGTTGGTTAGGGAGAGGTTGAAGATGGCCCAAAGTCACCTAAAGTCCTATTCGGATGTTAGGAAGAGGGATCTTAAGTTTCATGTTAGTGATTGGGTGTATGTAAAGGCTCACCTATGAAGGGTGATGCATTTTGGAGAGAAGGGCAAGTTATCCCCCATATGTAGGCCAATATGAGATTGTTGAGTGGAGTGTAAATATGGCTTATAGGTTGTATTTGCCTCTAGATTTGAGTTCTATTCACGTAGTTTCCCATGTGTCTATATTGAGGAAGTTAGTTGGTGATCCTAGTACTATTTTTCCTTTGGAAGGTGGGGATGTTGAGGAGAACTTGCCTTATGAGGAAATCTATGTTGAGATTTTGCATAGGCAAGTAAAGCGGCTTCGTAACAAGGATGTGGCTTCGGTTAAGGTACTTTAGAGACATCAACAAGTGGAGAGTGCGACATCGGAGGCAGAGTTGGACATGATGAAACGATAACCCCATCTTTGCCTATCTACTCAAGCCTAAGGTATTAGGTTCTTCTTTTTCCAAGTGGTCTTAATTCTTTCACTATTGTGTTTCATGACATGACATGCATATATGTGTACCAAAATGATTTTTATGATGTTTTGAATAATTTGATTAAGTTTGATATGAATTTTAAGGACTCTATGATTTTCAAGTGATGAAATATGCATTTTATTTTGTGTTTGAGTGTTTCATGTTCCAAATCAATCTTGTCAACCGTTAGTCTAGCACATTCGAGGATGAATGTTCACAAGGGGGAGGTGATGTAAGGACTAGACTTTGTACGACCTCAATAGAGCATGGAAATTTGGTTTCAAAAAGTTTTAGACCAAGGTGATGCTTCATGGAAACCATTACGATCTGTGTGTTGCTTTACAGATCGTGTGGAGCCTTCTTAAAGTAGCTCTTGACCTTGTGTGGGGTGTGAGGGCCTTAAGGTGGAGCTTGGGACCAAAGCATACCATACTTGGACCACACATGGTCAGTGTGAGGCCATACGTACCGTATGGTAGCCTTGGGCTTGAGAAACCACAGTTTTGAGCCTATATGAACTGGTACGATGAAATATATAATCCATGTGAAGTGGTGTGGTCCGTATGACTTTCAGTATGGGTTACGAAAAGAAATTTATCTAAGTATTGGATCATCGTCTCGGAACATCGTCAAGGAAAAATTTTTCTTATTGAAGTGGGATAGAGAAGTACACAGTTCGTATACCTTGGCACGGAACGTTGGACCAACCGTATAGATACCTACATCAAACTTTCTAAGTATGGAATTCTTTTGGCTAAGCTTTTCATAATAACTAATAGAAGGGTGAATATTAAATGGTCATATTTCTTAGCACAAAATGAACTGGGTGGCCCACGAACTATCAAATTGAAGCTCTTTCAATTAGCTTTTCATCACATCAGTTTCACCTCATTTTGGGTTCGGATCAAGAAGTTATGCCTAATTTTGTAAAGTCCCTGTCTTTTGAGAATTGGCTAAATGTGGTCTCAGGGGAGGGTTTCATAGTCCATGAGACCTTCTCATGCAACCCGTGGCAAGAAATTTTACTCTACCTTATTAGTGAATTTTTTTTATAATTATGGCTACTCCTAAGGGACTTTTATGACTTCTTATGTTATCCCAAGACGTCCAAATGACCTAAACTCGATTTCTCACATTCAAATGCATTCTCACGCATAGAATTATACTGAACTCTATCAAAGAACTCCTGTGAAGACTAAGCTTGGTAATCAAGGGAAAACTCTTTTCTTCATCAAATTTCTTATTGAATCTTCTCCATTAGCTAAGGTATGTGGGATTGATTCTTGGTCCATTTCAACAAAGAAGGCCAAAACTCTTTTGACGTGAATTTTATGAAATTTTGCTTACTTTAAATATGGGTTTTGAATATTTTTTATTATTAAATTCAATTGAAGTATGGGATGTACTTTATTGTTGATTTTAAGTTGATACAAGCCCTAATATGTTGTGATTATTATGAATATTTGATTATACATTGTCTCTTTAAAGTTTGTTTAAGCATGGGTAATCAATATTATAATTTGGATGTGGATTTTACTTATAGATTAACATGAATTTCGTATTATATTTTTGATTTTAGATTGAATCTATATTACCCATTGCTATTCACACATCAGTCATGGCATATGCAATCATGAGTATTAGATTTTATGAAAATTATAAAGTGGGTTAAGCCCAATTACGTTAATGCATATTACTTTGAAGGATTATGGATATGAAAAGAATGTGATCACATAAATTTCTATAATATAGCTCTTTGAGCATTTTGGGTGCTTGCACCATTCCATATATGTGCCTGAGCTATTCCAATGCATGATAAGCATCGTTATGGCTAAGATTTGGCTTTTGAACTCAAGTGTGAATGTTATGAAATATGTTTGACTTTTAAGCCCAAGTATGCATTAAAATTATCAAAAATGACTAATGTCTCTTTTGAAAGCATGTATATGCATAAGTATTCTTGTGGGATGTTTTGACTTAGAACCGATCAAATGGGGGCATTAGGGCTATCCCCAAGGATCCTCTCGCTCTCCTTGAACTATTTGCCAACAAAGGTATATGGTAGCCATTACAGAAATAACTGAGTCATAAGGAATGGTTACACATTGATATTATATGATATGATATTGAGAATCCTTTTGAAGTGATAGGATCGTAAGGAAGGTGTCCATCCACCGAAATACCGGGTTATAAGTTGTGATGTAGATTATCCTTGGAAAGTAATCTTCTCCTACCGATGGCAGGCCTTCAACGGATTAATTCATGTTATAGCTCACATGTGTTTGATTTGTCAGTTGTAGTCCATCCCCATTATATATGAGTATCGTGGCATTTCAATCATCATGAGTTTCATAGCATCTTGTTATACTACTTTCCTTTGCTATATACCTCTTTCTATATTATGTGCCCTTGTCATCTAACATTGAATGCAGGTTTGATAAGTCATATGCATTGCATGACTGCATACGTAGTACATTCAAATGTACTAATGCATATTTTTGCCTACATGATCTAATCATATAGGGACCAAGGACTAACTTCATCCATCATACGACGATTAACTTGGATGTTGAAATTGCTTGTTGTGGTGAATCATATCTTCCAAGGACCAACCACCATTCCTCTACCTATGGTGTTGTCATTTGTGTTATTTACTTTGAAGAAGAGCCAAGGCTATGTCTTGGCCCCTATTCTATCTATTACTAGAGGAATTGTTGGAATCTATTGTAAATTATTTTATATTATATGTGAAACACCCCACACGTACTTCAGAATGCGCCATAATCATAATTTCCATATATCTCAAAATCCATGCATGATTTCAGAAATTTAACTTCATATTCTTGATAGGGGGAAAATTGAGTAGGGAATGGGTATAGAGACGTACTGAAAAATAATTTTTGCTAATTTCTGAATTTCCAATTTGTCCATGCCTACGCCACGATGCGCCTACAGACTAGTCTAAATGTTCCCTCCGTATTTGGTGTGCTTCGTGGACAGGATGCGGACCAGTGTAAAATGTTCCTTTGTTTTCTTATTTCATCCAAGGGCACTAGCATAATATCTCCATGCCCATTTAAACATAAAAACTTCCATACATAGTCATTTTTCAACTCTATAACTTACAAAACCCTTTCTAAAACCTCTCCAAGACTATCAAATCTCCCATACAATTTCAAAGATTTCAAACTCAATTTTGGAACTCAAGAACCCATCTCAAGCTTCAAGCCTCCTTCAAGTTCATCTCAAGAAATTCAATGTTTAAGGTATGTGGGACTTTATCCATGAGTCCTTTCACCCATGGTGCCCAACCTTCTATTTTTTGTGAAAATTGCATGATTTCGAGTTGTATTACTTATGAGTATCTTTTATGATTAAATATGAACATAAATTATGTTGGAGTATTATTAAGTATTGATTGATTATGCATGAACATCTGTTTCAAGCTTATTCCATGAATTGATTCTTTTGTCTATTGAGACTATCATGATTTGACCTATGAAACTAAGAAATATTATGAGCTTTTGTGATGGATTTCAAGATACCCTAATTGAGGGTTTTCCTAAAATATTGGTGGGTTGATTTGAATTGAGTTTATTATCCTTGTTTTACTCTTGAGTTGCATGATTTTGAACAAGTATCATGAACTTACTATGTGTTTGATAAAATTTCATGACAAGAATTCTCAAGTTGTTGATGAACTATTACATGATTTACAAGTCAAGTTGACTGATGTGCTGTCAAAATACATCATATTTGATGCCTAAAACAACAGATTTTGTGTGTTCTCAATGCGATTTTTTATGATTTTTATGTGTTTTGAGTTTACTTTTGGAGAAAATATAGGTTGGCCTGTTTTGGGGAAAAGTAGCGAATTTTGTTGAATTTGAGGATTTATGAGACTCATTACGAGTCGTAGCTCAAGCTACAACTCATAGGGGATATTGTAGCAATTAATGGTTTCTAGAACTAAAATCTGATAAACTGAAGTTTAGCCATACGAACCTAGAGTACGGGTCTTAGTCCTCACCACGACTCGTAGAAGGTGGCCTCATAGCAATTAACTATGTTTATTAAAATTTGACCAAGATATGAAAGGATGGATTACGAGAAGGAACAATGAGTCATATACTAGACTATGACTCATAGAGGTTGATCCTAGAGTAGAAATTTAGGATTTTCATTTGGTGACTCAATTTGGAAATTTGGAATCACTTGTAAATCAATTACATCATTCAAGCTTGTGATTCTAAGAAGTGTTTCCTTGTTCTTCATTCTTCTTGGGTAATTTCTCAACTATGTGTGCTTTAGTCATTGTTTATTTTCTTGGCCAATTCATGAGTAGTCAAACCCTCACAACTTGGATGTTGTGGTAACCATGAGTATCTAGCTTCATAACCCAGATTATTTACACTTCATAAGTTGGGTATTTGCATGTATTATCCATTTTCCTTCATGTTCCTTATTTTTTAATGATGGTCAACATTAAATACCGTCAAGTGTCATGATCCCGATAAAGGTAGTGAGGAATAGGAAAATGAAATGGGTGACAAAATTTGATTGATGTGTTCTCATCTAATCAATCAAACCCAGCCAAGGAGAGGTTGATTGGGATAATAGATAACGATAAGTTGGCACACTATGGTAGCCGGCCAAGCGTCTTAGTGAAATTTGACCTTTACCTTTGCCCTAGGGTTGGAAGAACCTAAGTTACCGTCCTACATGAAATGTCCTAATTTAAATTGGCTTATTCGGGGTGTTTGAGTTAGTGAATCATGGGGAACACAATTTCCCAAGTTGCTCCCCAATTTGATTGTCTCTTCACTTTGTTATTATAGTTTTAGTTTCTTATAAATCATTTCAACCCCCCCCCCCCTTTTAATTGAGAATAGAGTTAATTGATGCTTGAAATGATTGTTGGTGAATCAATGGGCAAAACCCTATATTTACTTGGGATTCGACCCTAACCTATGGTTAGGTTATATATTTGACAATGATCGCTTTATCCTCAAAGTGAGAGGTACTATTATAGTGTGATCAAAATTAATGGGCCATTGCCCGGGAATACGGCAAGATTTTGACTTGATTTCACTAATAGTTTATTCAGTTGTTGATTGTTTAATTCTCTTGTATTTTACTTTTGTATTTGTTTTTGTTAGTCTTACTTTCTATACAGGTACATTGTGGTGTTATCCATTTTGCTTCAATCGATACAAATATCCAACAAGTGGTTAAGTGAATTGCTAAAGAGAAGCTCCTTATCACAACTGATCTATTCTAATCATTACAAAGGCATGTTCTATTCTATGTTCAGCCATCAGAAGATCCATATGATCATTTGCAGAAATTTACACAAGTGTGTAGGGACATTTTGGGAACCCAACATCCAACTATGGATACCATGGTACTGCAAGTATTCCTAATGGCCTTTAGAAGTGATGCTTCTATTTGGTGGTCTGAACTCTCTCAAGATGTGTGCTCAAACTATGTGGAGGTAAAAAGGCCTTCCTAGCAAGGTTCTATGTTAAACCAAAGAAGTTCAAACTTCAAGACAGAATCCTCAACTTCCAGCGAATTCTAGGTGATTCGCTCAGTATGACATATCAGGAATGCTTGGGAAGACCTCAGGCTTATGTTTTTCTGATGGGTTGTTGGTAGCAAGTTTTTATAGAGCGTTGAATTCAGAACAATAGAGGTTAGGCAGATTCTTTACTAAGAGAAGAATACATGGCCTTCCTAAGGAAATAATTTGCAGAAGTTGCCGAACATATGAATAAATTGGTTGTTATTCATCAAGTATACAAGCCTGTGCATGAGCAACAAGCCACCCATACGAGTACATCCAGTAAACAATCCAGCCAAGAGGGAGAGAGTGGTGTGAACACGTGGTTCAGATTGCCTCATAACTAATGCGTTGGAGATGAAACCTCTAAGGTTGAGAACACATTTGCCAAGCTGATGGAGAGAATGGATGGACAAGAGGAATCTTGCGGGAAGTCAAGTTCGATATTATTAAGATAACCTACAAAGTTGACCAATATTCGACGATAATTCAATAGCTCCATAACAAATTCAAACTTGTTTCTATATAACTTGAACATATTTAGCGGAGGGTGTTGAGGAAAGAAAAGCCTTGTGAAGGAGGGACATCAATGCTTGAGGAATTTTGAGTACTCAAGATGACTAAGTTGTTCCACGATGTTAAATAAGATGCTACTTGGGAGGCATTCCAAAAGTTTTTAAATGCTTTTGCTTCTTTTTGGTTTTATTGGTCTTTTGTGGATTCTTAGGTAATGGTTTGATTTTGTTTTGATTTTTCTTTTAAGACATTGAATTGGTTGTATGTTGTTATGATAGTGTATTTGGAGAAAACTATGTAGGTTTTGGACATAGTGGAAAGATTGCATAAAATAGCATTACAAGCAGCCTCTACGACCAAGCCTACGAGCCGTAGTGCATACTACGACTCACAGTAATGCCTTGTAGAGTATAACAGTGTTTGATTGAAGTTGGTACACACATTACAAGCTAACCTTAAGATTCATATTCTCTACTACGAGTCGTAAGTGGGGTTCATCGTGCCCAGGTATGGTTTCTGAATTTTTTCTATGTGTTGAGTTACCTAGAGACAAAGAATATGGGTCCTAGTCAGCGCTGCGACCTGTAGTCATGGTTTCATAGACCCGACTCGGGGATTTTTAAAGTCAGCCTGGTTAGGTATTTAAAAGGTCAAAACATTTTTGGCCAAAACTTTCCAACCCTAATCCAATTAAAAACTTTCCCAAATTCTTCTCCCCAAATGTTTTCGACTCCCTTTCCAGTGACCCCACCATTTTTTCTGGCCAATTTTCCCGCAGTAGGGTTTTAGGACTCTTTTGTTCTTGATCTTGGTCATTCAAATTCCTTATTATTTATGGTACGTCTCTTGATTTGCTTTTACTCTTAAATTGTACCTTACGTTGAACGTGTTGAATGCATTAGGACATGGAAATGAATGCCAAGACATAGAGTTTGTGGATTTGAGGTTAATTTAGATTGAACTAGGGTCTGATCATAATGCATAATATTTTAACCCTAGTTAAAGGATTGTTCCCCCATGTTGCTATATTTGGTGTATTTCTCTGTTGTTAGTGTTGATTGATTGAAAACCATGGTCCATAATCTTGTTATTTCGCAAAATCCATGGTAACTTTATGTTATGAGATTCACTTGGATAATGTTGATAAAAGTGTGGGTTAAATGAATTCTTGGTGTGCTTGTATATCTATTCCCTGAACATTTATGTATGACTTTAGTGATTATGCTGTGTTTTATAAGAATGATGATATGATTATTCTTGAATGTATTGGAAGATTGATATTTGATTGTGTATTGTTGGGTAATATTTTTGTTAGGTTCTTGATTGGAATATCTTATTTGGGGTTCGACTTTGTTTGTGCTTGAATTGTAGAATGTAAACTTGCTTCGATATTGTTTAAATTCTTATTTGGTTGTGTTTTTGAAGATCACATTGTGAAGTTAAAGGTACCTCAAGTACCTATTATTCTCTGCTACAAGGGTCTCCTACAACCCATAGAAGGATCTACGAGTCATTGTTTCCCCTTGTAGGGAATAACAATGACCTAAGGACCTTGAAAACTTACCAGACGTCACCCACCGACGGGTCATAGTGCTCACTACGAACCGTAGTGGGGTCTTGTAGACTTATGCTTGAGTTTAATTTTCCTAATTGAAACCTTGTAAGAGACCTATCTATGACTAATTGTCGAGGCTACGAGTTGTAATTGCATCTCATACTTAGTTTCAGTTTCTAAAGATGTTATGCACCTGAGGATAACAAGGCCTCAGTATGACTTATAGTCTCCACTAGGAGTCGTACCAAGGTCCCGTAGTTGTCTCCTGCAACTGATACAGTGTTGATTTTTGAGTGTTTTCTCCTTTTGTTTTTGTTCACTTTTATTTCTTTATCTGTTTTTGTTTTTTGTACTGATGGTCTGGGGCTATTTGTTGGTTTATCATATGAATTTCTGATATAAGGTCCCCTAAAAATAGAAATGCAGCTATCAGGGCCTTCAACTAGAGACTTTGCGATAAAGATTCAAACACAGACATACATATGGGTCAAATAAGTTTCACCATCTCCAGATCGACCATAAGGCACAGGTGTCTCAGACGAGAGGCAGAGTTGCTCAGACCCGAATGTAGGCTGAGAGTACCTCCCAGTCTGATGAGGAGGGAAGTGAAGATGGGTCTGAGTCTGATGATGTACCCCCAGACAGCCAGGATGCCCAATCCTTAATAGCCCTATCCATTTCTACTACTGTCCTCAGCATCACCGATGGGGTGTCGAGGGCATAAAGACTATATACAGACAAGGGCTAGAGCCTAAGGGGCAATGGAAGCCGGTTATATCATTTTATGAGGAGCCCGAATTGGTAGACACAGGCCTGAGCCATGTCCCAGAATTAGAGGTTGAGATTGATCGACATGGGCTCTGGTGGTTGATAGACAAGTTGGGAAATTACGCTCCACCCCTAGTGCGAGAGTTCAACACGGCTTAAGTTGCTACTATTCTTCGAGATCTTCCTAAGGGGAAGAAGGCTCTTGATCAACCCAGATTGAGAGAGGTTCTAGTTAGAGGACGGTGGGTGGACATCTCAGAGGAGATGATCCACCATATACAGTTTGGGCCTACGTATAGAACACCGGAGTCTACAGCTGAGTACGATCTGTGGATTCACCAGATCAGATGGGCCGTCATTTCTAAAAGTGTAGATCAGTAGACAGCTCTTGAGATGGGTGGCTAGTCAGATAGCGAAGCATGGTCCAGAGCCGACATGGGTCTTTGAGTATTCAATGTGTATTGTGACATCTTCCCTCTCCTATCCCGCCAAGTTTTGGTGGGCAATCATCAGGTCTCGCATCTGATCCACCTTCACAGAAAACAACATTATATTAAAGAGAGCGATTCTAATAGCCAGCATCTTAGCTGGTTATGATATTGATTGGGCCGGCTTGATAGCTGAGCAGATCCATGATTCAGCACTCCAGAGATCCACATGCATGCCTTTTCAAGTATTGATCTATATATTATGCATGGAGGCTAAAGTAAGAGTCTCCCTTCATCTTGATCTATATACTGAGGCCCTCCATACCATGGATCCTAGCCTGATCAGGCTAATGAGAATGTGGTGGTTCTTTAGCGGGCAGTACCTCCTCCCATGCCTAAGCTACCTACCGATGGTTTGATGGCTACCTCCACTACCATTCCAGCTGCTGCCATTACTACTACTAAGGAACAAGAGCAGCGTAAGGTATCCAATATTGAGATGGGTCCCACCATAGCTACACTGGCACCAGAACCATCTAAATCATTGACTCCTTCAGCAAACATCATGTCTCCTATTGCTTTTTAGGCTACATCTTGGAGATTATCACGGGATGTGGTTCAGTTAGCCTAGCTCATGCAAAATATTTAGCCGTGGATCCAGCAGACAGTTCAGGCATCGGAGGATAGAGGCAAGTCGTTTACCACTTCATTTGTTCACTAGAGGACTGATATAGTGAATGCCTAGGTCGATGCCTTCAAGGTGAGAGTTGAGAAGAGACTTGTTAAGGCCCAGCCTACAGATTTGTCAGCCTTTCGTTAGGAGTTAACAAAGTTCAAGGCCGACTTGATTAGGTCAATGCTGGCTCCAATCACAGTACCTTAGTCTACACCTATATATGAGTCACTATTTGACATGTTTGAGAAGGTTCCACCTCGTGCTCCTGGAGAGAGACCTATGGAGGTGATTGATGCAGAGGAGGGGCACAAGTGGCAGAAGACCTCTGAGGAAGATGAGGAGCTGGAGGAGCAGATCACTGAGTTCGTCCTACAGAGATTGAGAGAGGAAGAGGAGCTGAGGAAAGCTCAGGAGCTTGAGAGATTGCAGGGCATTATCTCAACAAGCACGGCTGCAACACAGACTACCCTATAGGAGGGATATACTCATGGACAGCTGGAGACCGGTGCTTAGGCAGCATTTGATGTTTGACCTTTAACCCTATATTCTTATTGTTTTTGTTTTTTCCTTGTACATTTGAGGACAAAGTACTTATTTTTGGTGGAATGTGGGTGGTTATGGACTAGGGTGAAGTCTGAGTAGCCTTTAGTCCATTACTATCCTAGCTTTTAATATCCTAAGGTTTTCTTGCCTGTGTTCTTTTACCTTGTGTTTTTTTATTTTTATGTTGAACCAGCACGTTTTAGATGTTGTAGATAATTTTTACTGGTATATGGTGATTAAAATTTTTGCATGTACATTGTTTTTATGGTTTATGAAAACTCTTGAAAAAATTGGTACGCTTGAAAATTTTTGTTGATAGTAATTTTGAGATCATGCATGATTGAATGGTTCGGAAATATTTGTTATAACTAATCAAAGGCAAACAAATGTTTGACGCATGATCTGTGAGTCTATGTTGGCTATGTATGTATTGCCATGTGCATGTGAGATGATTTTGTTGTGTTCATACATTACGTACCGAATCAGAACTTTCCGTGTTATTTTGAGTTGGACTAGAGATTGGATGAATTAAGAAAGGATCATAGGCACTTGTTCTTTGAATTATTCCTTTTTTGCCAAATTACCCACCAAATGATAAAGGTTATCCCTTGCTCCAAACTTTTGAGCCTTACATGTCCCTTTTTTTTTAATACCTAGCTAGCCTAACCTTATCTAGAGAAATACCTTGATATTGTCCCTGGTTTATCTTTGAACATAATGAACCTTGATTGAGGTTAAAAAAAAAGCCTAAGTTGAGGGTGGCTACCAAAGGTGGCCCTGGTTTGGGGATTGGATATTGTGTACTTCATCTCATGCTAAAAGCCTAAGTTGAGGTTGTCCTATGTTGTCGTACAATAGGAAAAATTAAGTGAGGAGTTGGAAATAAAAGGAAGAATAGAAAGTCATGTACCGAGTAGGAGAAAAAGAGAAAAAGATGCCTTAGTACGAGTTGAAAAAGCAAAACAATTTTGAAAATAAGGCACAAGCTGAAAAATGAAGAGAAAATACCAGAAAGCTTGAAAATAAGGAGTAAGAATAATTTAGTAATGGTTGAGTTGTTAAGGTGAAAGTGTTGGAAAGTGTAGTTCAAGGATGGTCTTTAGTCACTAATTGCCCAAAATGCCACACCAAAGCCCCATGAACCTACATTACAAGCCTATGAAGTCCTAAAGTGATCCTAATCCAATCAGTCAACAATTTTAGTTGTGAGTATATCATCAAGCTTATGGTGTTAGTCATCATGCATGAATCTCATTTGTGAGGGTGAGTATACTTGCATAGTCCCTTAAACAACTTTGAAGGCTTATTGAGTGAAAAAAGAGACTTCTTTTCTATGAGGGCATTTGCATTGCGTGATTAGCATTTGACTTTTTTCAGTGATTGTGAATTATTGATACTCCTTAACTTGTCACAGTTGGATTGCCAAATGCATCAATATGTCGTGCTTTGCTTAGTAGCTACATGATCATGTTTTTAAAATGCTAGTCTGGGTACTTGAGTTGAAATTGAGTAAGGTATATGCTAGTAACATGATTGCTATGTATTGGTCTTTATCTTTCTAGATTGAGTCATCGCTTGAGGAAAAGCAACAATTCTAAGTTGAGGGTGTTGATGTGCAACCAAAATACAACACATTTGATGACTAAAACAAGGGATTTTGTGTGTTCTCACTACGACGTTTTATTGTTTTGATGTGTTTTGAGTTTATTTTGCAGAAAATACCAATTGGCCTGATTTTAGGCAAAATGGTAGATTTTGTTGAATTTTAGGATCTATGGGACCCACTATGAGTTGTAGCCCAAGCTACGAGTTGTAGAGGATGATTGTAGCAATTAACAGTTTCCAAAACAAAAATCTAAGAAATTGAAGTTCAGCCATATGAGCTCAGGGTACGGGTCGTAGTCTTCACTATGACTCATAGAAGGGGGTCTTGTTGTAATTAACAACATTGATTAAAATTGGACCAAGAAATAAAAGGGTGGATTATGAGAAGAAACTACGAGTCATATACCAGACTACGACTCATAGAGGTGGATCATAGCAGTGAAGTCCAAAACACCAAGTATTGACAATGAAATCCCGATTACGGCTTGTTGGTCACCCTACAAGCCGTAGTTATAAGTCATAGCAGCTGCAGACCTAAATTTTTTCTAGTTATTTTAAAAACCTTTTTGTAAATATTATAAATAGTATATGTTAGGGTTTTTATAAAGAGATTAGAGAATGTATAGTTTTTTGGAGAGATTTTTAGAGAGAGAAGTTCCTAGTCCTTAGAATATTGTAGCGTTTTGGAGTAGAAATTTAGGGTTTTCATGTGGAGACTCAATTTGGAGATTTGGAATCACTTGTAAATCAATTTCATCATTCAAGCTTATAATTCTAAGAAGGGTTTCCTTGTTCTTCATTCTTCTTAGGTGATTTCTCAACTATGTGTGCTTCATTCATCATTTGTTTTCTTGCCCAAGTCATGAGTAGCTAAACCCTCACAACTTCAGCATTGTGGGAACCATGAGTAGCTAGCTTGATAACCCAGATTATTTGAACTTCTTGAGTTGGATATTTGTATGTATCATCCATTTTCCTTCATTTTACTTCTTGTTTAATGGTAGCCAATATTAAACCCCACCTAGTGTCATGATATCGATCAAGGCAGTGATGAATAGGAAAAAGAAATGGGTGAAAGAATTTGATTGATATATTCTCATCTAATCAACCAAACTTGGCCAAGGAGAGGTTGACTGGGACAATAGGTAACGGTTAATTAGCACAATATGGTAGCCGGCCAAGTACCAAAGTGACATCCGACCTTAACCTTTGCCTAAGGGTTGGAAGAACCTACGTTACAATCCTGCATGCAATGTCCTAATTTAAGTTATGTTATCCGGAGTGTTTGATTTAGTGAATCACGAGGAACACAATTTCCCAAGTTGCTCTCAAATTTGATTATCTCTTCGCATTGGTAGTATAGTTTTAGTTTCTTATAAAACACTTCAAACCCCCTCCTTCTTTTTAATTGAGAATAGAGTTAATGATGCTTGAAATGATTGTTGGTGAATCAATGTGGCAAAATCCTGCATTCCCTTATGATTTGACCCTAACTTTTGGTTAGATTTTATATTTGACAATGATTGCTTTATCCTCAAAGTGAGAGATACTGTTTGGGCATGATTAGTAACTTTATGATGATTAAATGCTTTCAAGCATGTATTGAATTCATGAAACGTATCTATGATTTTACAAGCATCAAGTTGATATCTATTTCAAGATTTTAGCCTATTTTTTTGGCCATTCATGTCAAGGCAAGGGATCATGTATGATTATTACTACTCTCATGTTCAAGTTAGTGTCACTAGTAGAGGTCAAACATGTTCATGAGCTACTCCTGTCAACCTATCATGTCTCTTACAAGCTATTCATATTATGATTAAAGTGTGATTATTTCAAGTATTCTATGGGCTTAGACTTAGCCCCAATTGAGATTTAAGATAGGGGCTCGACTAAAGGTGTTATGGCCCGAGTCACGTTAGGACGGACCGACACCCATTGCCGATAAGGCTTGGGAAAACCAACCTATATCTATGCACTTTTTACACATATTACAAGGGATTTCTATCTTCATTGTGCCTTTAAGAAAGTAAACAATAACAACAAGCCAAAAGAAAATACATATGGGTAGGCCGTTGGGGCCACGGTGTCTAAGGTATGAGACATGACCATACCTTTAATTTACATAGTCTACAAAGCTTCTAAATAAGAGAGAGTATTTGGTAAGAGTCGGGTCAGGCCCCGCCTCGATTAACTATATAATACAATTATATAATCTCTAGCCACACACAAAGCTCCGAAGCAACCTGTAGCTTGGTAACAGCAGCTAGATATCCTATATGCTACTGGGAGATCTACTAGCACCTGTATCTGCAGTATGAAATGCAGGTCCCCCATAAGGGACATTAGTACGAGATAATGTACTGAATATGTAAGGTAGAAAATATTGTATTTGAAGTAACAACTCAAATGATACTATGCATTGGTGTAGGATAAGAGACCACCTTTAGTTATACTTTGGAATCATTTGCTTTATGTTCTTTATATTACTTTACTTTTACTGTATAATTTGTGCATATCTATAATACAAATGACTAAATAATCAGTGGTAAAATAGTATCGAGATCGTCCCTGGCTAGGTTCTTCCTTAACCCCTCGGGTTGTGTTACACTTGTTATGTCGCAGCTTGCTTAGCTTAAATTTGCTAGCTAAATGGAGCAGAGGCCTTACGTTGAATTTGTGCAAGTTCAATTATGAATAAAGTTCATGTTAAGAGGGTAAATTTAGCCCATGTTTTAGCATCATAAATGGACCTTATTTTCAGTCCAAGAATAATGTAAAAAGGTCCAACTGTAACACAACCCACTTGACTATTTGGGCCTAAAACTAATTAAGAAGAAAGCTGGAAAATGGGAAGCCAAGTTCCATTAATATATGAGACCCATTTAGGCCAAATTATGAGGGACAAGCTACTACATAACAAATGTATTAATAGGTGTTCATGAGTGGACAAAATATCAAGAGAAAGTGGTTCAAAGAAGTCTTCACAAACGGCTCAAAAGCAGCCCTCTAGTCATTTCCAATTGAAACAAGTTTTTGGTTTTTCAAAAGACTCTTATCTTCACTTTATTGCACTTTACCATGCAGTTGTTGCAACCTTCTAAGGTTCTTGAAGGAAACCATAATATTGAAAGCAAAGGTAAGTAATCATAGTTGTATATTTAGTATGGTTTCTTCATGGAAAACAAGAAGTATATGCTATTATGTTGAGTTGGAAATTCTTGATAGCTTGTGCCCTAAGGATTGTTGTGAATTTATAATGTTGTTCAAGAGACTGTTCTCTTCTTGGTTGGCTTAATTATGAATTAATACTTATGTTGTTAACAAGAAATAGTTTGTTAGTCATGTAATTAAGCTATTACACTACTTTTACAGTCTGCAAAGATGAATTGTTGTATGACATCATAATTGTACTCTTAAAAGAAATTTGTGAGTTGATAGTTGTAACATGTTGTTCCACGACCATCCCCTATTTTGGGACTATTTGTGACTATTTTAAGACTAGGTTTATGTGATAAAAATGTTGGAAACAATTTAGGTAAATTTAAAATAGGTTCGGGATTGTTGACGTCGAAGTATGGAGAAACGATGTAATGTTGTGCCGCTTGTTTGTATGTTGTGAAGAATTGTTATGTGTTGTGTCTTGTGGGCTGTTGTAAGACTATGAAGGGTCTTAAATAATATGTACATGACATGTACATAAGAATTGTTGTTAGAAAATGCGATTATAAGTGAAAAGGGTGAAGAAATGTCTTCAGTCTCTAATTAAACATTTGCTGGCCGGATATTAGTTTTTATGGTATTGGGCTGCTAAGAAGTGTTTTGTCACTGCTAATGCTAGTATTATTTCCTAATATGTTATAGATAAATATTTAAGGAAAAACTCAGCCACTCCAAGGTAGCAACGAGGTTATATAATGAGGTATGTAAGGCTACTTGATTTCGTATCGTTTGGCATGAAACATAGATCCCTCCTTGTTACATAAAGGCATTGCCAACTCTGATACAACTATTAACCATGTCTCCACTCTTTCATATGTTCTTATGCTGCCGTATATAATTTCCTTCAAATCTAAATATACACATGGATACCAAGTTAAATGGGTTCTTGTTGCTAAATAAAGTTCACAAATTGTTTCATTTCATACGCATCTCATTATTAATGTAACATACTCATTTCATTGTCATATTATCTTGTATGATTATTTACATGTCACATGCTACATCTACAGTCCTACAGCTCCTATATTATGACCACCAAAAAAATAATCTCAAAGGTAATTGAAAGATAAAGTATATTGTTTATTGATGAGTGATAGCCCAAGGGGTGGAAGAATCACCTAGCCAGGATGATCCTATCACGGGTGGTAGCCAGAGGCGTTAAGGAAGAACTTAGCCAGGGATGATCCCGATATAGATTTACCACTGATTAGTTGGTCATTTGAATTACAGATGTGCGCAGATTATACAGTAAAGGTAAAGTAATATAAAGAACATAAAGTACATGATTCCAAAGTATAACCAAAGGTGGTCTCTTATCCTACACCAGTGCATAGTATCATTTGAGTTGTTACTTCATATACAATATTTCCTGCCTTACAAATTCAGTACATTATCCCGTATTGACATCCCTTACGGGGGACCTGCATTTCATTCTGCAGGTACATGTGCTAGTAGATCTCCCCAGTAGAGTACAGGATATGCTGTTGCTGTTACCAAGCTCCACGTTGCTTTGGAGCTTTGTATGTGTCTTGATTTATATGTTTGTATTGTATAGTTAATCCAGGCGGGGCCAGTCCTGACTCTTACCAGATACTCTCTCTTATTTAGAGGCCTTGTAGACTATGTAAATTAAAAGTATGGTCATATATCATACCTTAGACACCGTGGTCCCAACGGCCTAGCCATATGCATTTTCTTTTAACTTGTTATTACGATTTACTTTCTTAAAGGCTCAATGAAGATAGAAATCCCTTATAATATGTCTAAAAAGTGCGTAGATATATCCTGGTTCTCCCAAGCCTTATTGGCAACAGGTGCCGGTCCGCCCTAACGGGACTCGGGGCGTGACAGAAGTGGTATTAGAGCGGGTCATCCTAGGGAGTCTACAAAGCCATGTTTATGTAGAGTCTTGTTTATAGATGTGTTGCGCACCACATTTATAAGCAGGAGGCTACGTGGCATTTAGGAGTTGTTACTTTCTTTTCATTCTTTAGATAGTGCCATAGAGCTAAGTGTAATAGATGGATTGTGTCTAACTCCTGAAATTATTTTGTACAGTGAGCAAGTATGCCAGAAACCAGGAAGAACAAAGGTAAAGGCAAGGCAGTAGAAGTGGTGGCTGGTACACCCAGTCATATGAGAAAATGAAATAAGGCTCAAGATGAGTCTCTGTCACAGACTTCTCTAACCCCTCCAGCTCCTAATGAACCCGAAAGTAGTGAAATTCCCCCAAAACCACCTATCGATGCTACAGTGCAGGATCTGAGAAATGCAGTCCAATTATTGACTCGCATAGTTGCTAGCCAAGACCAAAGATAGGAAGGTCTAGTTATAGGTTCAGGTGGAGCAAATAGGGTAGCTGGCACGAGGATACGTGACTTCCTTAATTTGGACCCCCCTATCCTTCACTATGTCTGATCCTAATGAAGATTCCCAAGACTTTATTGATCAGATTCAGCGGACCTTAGATGTTATGAATTTGAGTAGTACAGAAGTTGTCGAGTAAGCGACATATAGGTTAAAGGGTGTGGCTATATTGTGGTATGAAGCTTGGAAGCAATCCAAAGATATAGATGCTCCCCCAACCACTTGGAAGGAGTTCAAAGAGGCCTTTCTTGACCATTACTTGCCATTAGAGATCCGAGAGGCCCGTGCAGATAAGTTTTTAAATCTCCACGATGGGAATATGAGCGTGATAGAGTATAGCCTCCAATTTAATTCCCTGACCAGGTATGCTCCTAATGAAGTTACTATTATTGCAGATAAATTTCATCGATATGTGGATATATTGGATAGGTATGTAGTCAGAGACTGTACCATTGCTTCATTGAATAAGGACATGGACATAGCGAGGATGCAAGCTTTCGCATAGAAGTTGGAAGATCAGAGGCAGTGAAGAAGGACACAAGAGTTGGAAAGGGGATAGGCCAAAAAGGCCAGATCTACAAGGCAGTTTACACCGTCCCAAAGTGAGCTTAGCCCTCGGTTTTCTAATAAACCACCTTGGCCGACATCCTCCTATTCTGCAGCCAGTGCTCCACCACAATTCAAGGGTCTAAAAGTAATTAGTTTGGTCAACGAGGTGAGAGACATGGTATACGGACAATAAGATATTCAGCAGGATAGTAAATGACACCTAGGCAACCTTGTAAACAATGTGGAAGAAGTCATCCGGATATATGTCATGTTGGGACAAATGTTTTTTATTGGTGTGGTGCGCCAGGGCATATGATAAAAGAATGCCCGAGGAGGAGTATGGGTGATATAGCACAATCTACTGGTTCAACTGTTGCATCATCACCATCAATTCCTCCATTAGGTAGGGGTCAACAAGCACCTATGGGTCACTGTAGAGGTGTTAGAGGAACAGGTAGCTCTAGCGGAGTCCAAAAAGTCGCACCTATGCTTAAGGAGTCCACAAAATTTGGAAACTTCACCTGATGTGGTCACAGGTACATTGTCCATCTTATCATATAATGTATATGCATTAATTGACCCTGGTTCTACATTGTCATACATTACCTCAGTAGTTGCTGGGAAGCTTAAGAGAACACCCAAATTATTGAATAAACCATTTGAAGTGTCTACACCAACCAGTGAATTTATTATGGCTAGAAGGTTTATTATGACTGTGTAGTAACTGTGTGTGATCGGGACACATTGGCTGACCTTATTGAGCTAGAGATAGTGGAATTTGATGTTATAATGGGTATGGATTGGTTAGCTACTTACTATGCCACCGTGGATTGTCGAACTAAGAGAGTGTACTTCCACTTTCCAAATGAGGAAGTTCTTGAATGGAAAGGCAATGTTGGGGCACCAAATGGGAAGTTTATCTCTTATTTTAAGGCCAGAAAAATGATAGCTAAGGGGTATATATGTCATTTAGTTTCAGTAAGGGATATGGTGGAAGAATCGCTAACTCTTCAATCCGTTCCAGTAGTAAATGAATTTATTGATGTGCTCCCTAAAGAACTTCCTGGCTTACCTCCAAAACGAGAGGTAGATTTTGGTATTAACTTAATTCCAAGCACCCAACCTATTTCTATCCCTCCATATAGAATGGCCCCGACAGAATTGCGTAAATTAAAAGAGCAGCTAAAAGACCTATTGGAGAAGGATTTTATAAGACCTAGTGTCTCCCTTGGGGTGCACTAGTGTTATTTGTACGCAAAAATATGGCACCTTGAGAATGTGTATCGACTATCGACAATTCAATAGGGTGACAATTAAGAATAAATACCCCCTCCCCAGAATTGATGACTTATTTTATCAGTTACAGGGTGCCAAATGCTTTTCAAAAATTGATTTGAGATCAGGGTATCACCAAGTGAGGGTGAAGGAGGAAGATACACCTAAGACTACTTCTAGAAAATGCTATGGTCACTTTTGAATTTCTTGTTATGTCATTTGGGCTAACGAATGCACCATCAGTTTTTACGGATTTGATGAATAGGGTATTCAAGACATTCTTGGATGTGTTTATGATAGTATTTATAGATGAAATTTTGGTATACTCAAGATCCTAAGAGGACCATGCAAAGCATTTACGATAAGTGTAACAGGTTCTTCGTGATCGATAGTTGTATGCCAAGTTTTCTAAATGTGAATTTTGGCTAAAATCGGTGGCATTCTTGGGTAATATTGTATCTTTGGAAGGAATAAGGGTTGATTCACAAAAGATAGAGGCTGTGAAAGATTGGCCAAGACCAACAACACCCACCCAAGTTTAAAGCTTCCTAGGTTTGGCAGGTTATTACTGGAGGTTTGTCGAAGGTTTTTCTTCTATTTATGCACCCTAAACAAAATTGATACATAAGGCAACCAAATTCAAATGGAATGATGCATGTGCAAGGAGCTTCCAGGAACTGAAAAATGAGCTAACTTTTGTACCTGTGCTAGTACTTCCAGAAGGATCTAAGGGGTATGCAGTGTATTGTGATACTTCAGGAGTTAGCTTAGGGTGTGTAATGGCACAAGATAGTAGGGTAATTGCTTATGCATCTAGACAATTATGACCACATGAGAAAAATTACCCAACTCATGATATTGAATTAGCAGCGGTTGTATTTGCTTTGAAAATATGGCGCCACTATTTTTATGGGGTCACGATGACATATATACTAATCACAAGAGCCTGCAATACATCTTTAAGAAGAAATACCTAAACTTAAGACAACGAAGATGGCTGGAGCTAATAAAGGATTACGATGTTGATATACTATACAATCCGGGGAAGGCAAATGTGGTAGCTGATGCTCTGAGTCGTAAGGCAACTATGGATACTAATGACCAGGCCATGGTAAGTCAAGGTGTAGCTAAGTATTTATGACTACTAGCTAGTTTAGAAGTTCGCCTTGTAAAAACTCCAAAGGAAGGGGTTATTGTACATAATGTAGCAGCGTCTTCATTCGTAACAGAGGTGAAAGCAAAACAATTTGAGGATCCTATTTTACGATTACTTTACTACCAAAATAGATTATGTGTGCCTGATATTAATGGATTAAGGAAGAGGCTAATGGAAGAAGCCCAGCATTCCCGATATTCCATCCATTCAGGATCGACTAAGATGTAGCATGACCTAAAGGGAATGTTTTGGTGGGGAGGCATGTAAAAGGACCTTGCAAAATTTGTGGCTCAATGTCCAAATTGCCAACAAGTGAAAGTAAAACACTAAAAGCAAGGAGGTTATATGTAATGTATAGAGCTTCCCATACGGAAGTGGGATATAATCAATATGGATTTTGTTATCGGTTTGCCTCGCTTATTTCAGAATTTTTGACTCCATATGGATAATAGTTGATAGACTCACAAAGTTAGCACACGTCTTACCTGTCAGGAGTGATTATATAGCTAAAGAGTATGCCAAGCTATACCTCAAAGAGATAGTCAGGCTGCATGTCCCAGTCTCCATTATATGTGACCGAGGAACTCAATTCACTGCGAGGTTTTGGAATCTTCCAAAGAAGTTTATGGACACAAGTGAATTTGAGTATAGCATTCTACCCTCAAATAGACGGTCAAGCAGAACGCACCATTCAGACACTTGAAGTTATGTTGCTAGCTTGTGCATTAGACTTTAAAGGTAGTTGGGGGACCATTTTCCACTTATTGAATTTTCCTATAATAATAGCTACCACTCAATTATAAAAATGGCACCTTATGATTCTTCATATGGAAGGAAGTGTAGATAGCCAATTGGATGGTTTTAAGTGGGAGAAACCACCTTGCATGGGCTAAATTTAGTACAATAAGCCATGGAAAAAGTTAAGGTAATACAACAATGACTAAAAACAGCCCAAAGTCGTCACAAATCATATGCGGATGCTAGAAGGAGAGGACTGAAATTCTCAGTAGGGGATTGAGTATTTTTAGAGATGTCTCCAATGAAAGGGGTTGTGAGATTTGGTAAGAAAGGAAAACTGAGTCCACGTTATATAGGGCCATATAAAATTATTATCATGTTCGGGAAGGTTGCATATGAACTAGAGCTACCCCAAGAGCTTTCAATTGTTCATCCTATTTTCCATGTTTCAATCCTTTAAAATGTATAGGTGACCCATCCCGTATCACTCCAATTGAGGATGTGCAGGTTACAGAAGATATCATATATGAAGAGGTACCTGTTGCTATTCTGGATCGTCAAGTTAAGAAGCTAAGGAATAAAGAAATAGCTTCAGTGAAGGTACTTTGGAGAAACCAGCAAGCAGAAGAAATAAAATGGTAGGCTGAGGACACGGTGAAATTAAAATATCCTTATTTAAAGCCAAAGAGGAAGTCCAACATGCAGAATTTGGGAACTAATAGGTACGTGTGATTGAATACTTAGTGTATTATTAAAAGTTTGTTTAGATAAACGTTTTAACTTAGTTAAGCTATCGAATTGTTCTAACATTCTAGGACGAATGTTCCTATGGGGGGAGGATGTAACAACCCACATTTTACATGTACTAATGCTATGTAAATGAAACATGATATGGTTTGGACAAATTAGCGTCAATTCTTAAAAGTGCTTGAATCTCGAGTTAATGGGCGATATGTGCGTCTAACGCTTAAGAGGGTCAATTGTATATTTGTTTTGTGTTAAATTGAGAAGATCACAACCCTAAACAAAGTAAAAGAATTGAGGTGCTTGTAGGACTTAATAAGCTAGTAGGTGAGTTACCTACTTGCTTAGCTTAAATTTGCTAGCAAAACGGAGCCGAGGCCCGACGTTGAATTTGTCCAAGTTTGATTATGAAAAAAATTCATGTTAAGGGGGTAACTTTAGCCCATGTTTCAACATCATAAATGGACCTTATTTTTATTCCAAGAATAATGTAAAAAGGGCCCAAGTGTTACACAACCCACTTGATTATTTGGGACTAAAACTAATTAAGAAGAAAGCTGGAAAATGGGAAGCAAAGGTCCATCAAATTTGAGTCCCATTTAGGATAATTATGAGGAATAATTAGATGTATAACAAGTGTATTAACAGGTATTCATGTGTGGGAGAAATGTCAAGAGAAATTCGTTCAAAGAAGTCTTTAAAAACGGCTCAAAAACAGTCCTCTAGTCATTTCCAATTGAAACATGTTTTCAGTTTTTCAAAAGACTCTTATCTTCTCGTTATTTTACTTTACCAAGCAGCTATTGCAACATTCTAAGGTTCTTGAAAAGAACCATAATCTTGGAGGAAAAGGTAAGTAATCATAATTGTATATTTAGTATGGTTTCTTCATGAGAAACAAGAAGTATATGCTAGTATGTTGTGCTGGAAATTCTGGACAGCTTGTGTCCTAAAGACTGTTGTGAATTTTTCATGCTGTTCAAGAGGCTTTTCTCTTCTTGGTTGGCTGAATTATGAAGTAAGACTTATGTTATTAACAAGTAATAGTTTGTTAGTCATGTAATTAAGCTGCTGCACTATTTTTATAGACTACAAAGATGAATTATTGTACGACATTATAATTGAACTCTTAAAAGAAATTTGTGAGTTGATAGTAGTAATATGTCGTTCCACGACCATCCCCTATTTTGGGACTATTTTAGGACTATTTTAATACTGGATTTATGTGATAAAAACATTGGAAACAATTTAGGTAAAGTTAAAACAGTTTCGGGATTGTTGACGTCAAAGTGTGGAGAAAGGATGTAATGTTATGCCGCTTGTTTGTATGTTGTGAAGAAATGTTATGTGTTGTGTATTGTGGGCTGTTGTAAGACTTTTAAGGGTCTGAAATAAGATGTAAATGGCATGTATATAAGAATGGTTGTTAGAAAATACGATTATAAGTGAAAAGGATGAAGAAATGTCTTCGCGTCACTAATTAAACGTTTGCTGCCCGGATATTAGTTTTTATGGTATTGGGCTGCTAAGAAGTGTTTTGTCACTGCTAATACTAGTCATATTGCCTAATATACTGTAGATAAATATTTTAGGGAAAACTCAGCCATTCGAAGGTTGTAACAAGGTCATATAACGAGGTATGTAAGGCTACTTGACTTCGTATCGTTTGGCATGAAACATAGATCCCTCCTTGTTACATAAAGACATTACCAACTCCGACACAACTACTAATCGTGTGTCGACTCTTTCATATGTTCACATGCTGCCATATATAATCACCTTCAAATCTGCATATACACATGGATACTAGGTTACATGGGTTCTTGTTGCTAAATAAAGTTCACGAGTTATTTCATTTCATGCGCATCTCGTTATTTATGTAACAAACTCTCTTCATTGTCATATAATCTTGTATAATTATTTACATGTAACATGTTATATCTACAGTTCTACAGCTCCAATATTATGACCACCAAAAGAATAATCTCAAAGGTAATTGAAAGATAAGGTATATTGTTAATTGATAGGTGGTAGCTCGAGGGGTCGAAAAATCACCTAGCCAAGGACGATCTTATCACGGGTGATAGCCCGAGGGGTTAAGGAAGAACCTAACCAAGGACCATCCAGATATAGATTTACCACTGATCAGCTAGTCATTTGTATTATAGTTGTGCACAGATTATATAGTAAAGTTAACGATATATAAAGAACATAAAGTACATGATTCCAAAGTAAAACCAAAGACAGTCTCTTATCCTACACCAGTGCATAGTATCATTTGAGTTGTTACTTTATATACAATATTTCCTTCCTTAAATATTGAGTACATTATCTTGTACTAATGTCCTTTACGGGGGACCTGCATTTCATGTTGCAGGTACAGGTGCTAGTAGATTTCCCCAGAAGAGTAATGATATCCAGCTGTTGTTACAAAGTTCTAGGTTGCTTTGGAGCTTTATGTGTGTCTAGAGCTAATATGTTTGTATTGTACAATTAAATGAGGTGGGGCTTGTACCGACTCTTACCAGATACTCTCTCTTATTTAGAGGCCTTGTAGACTATGTACATTAAAAGTATGGTCATGTCACATACAATAGACACCGTGGTCCCAACAGCCTAGCCATAGGCATTTTCTTTTGGCTTGTTATTAACTTTCACTTTCTTAAATGCATAATGAAGATAGAAATCCCTAATAATATATCTAAAAAGTGCATAGATATAGGTTGGTTCTCCTGAGCCTTATCGGCAATGGGTGTTGGTCCGCCCTAACGGGACTCGAGGAGTGACAGAAGTTTAATTTACATAGTCTACAAAGTCTCTAAATAAGAGAGAGTACCTTTTAATAGTCAGGACAAGCCCCACCTCGATTAACTATACAATACAAACATATAAACTCTAGACACACACAAAGCTTTGAAGCAACCTAGAGATTGGTAACAGCAGCTGGATATCCTGTACTCTACTGGGGAGATCTACTAGCATCTGTACCTGCAGCATGAAATGTAGGTCCCCCATAAGGGACATCTGTACGAGATAATGTACTGAATATGTAAGGTAGGAAATATTGTATATGAAGTAACAACTCAAATGATACTATGAACTCGTGTGGGATAAGAGACCACCTTTGGTTATACTTTTGAATCATGTACTTTATGTTCTTTATATTACTTTACCATTATTGTATAATCAGTGCACAGCTGTAATATAAATGACAAAGTGATCAGTGGTAAAACTGTATCGGGATCATCCCTGGCTAGGTTCTTCCTTAACCCCTTGGGCTACCACTCATGATACGATCGTCCCCGGCTAGGCGATGCTTCCACCCCTCGAGCTACCACCCATCAATAAATAATACACTTTATCTTTCAATTACCTTTGAGATAATTCTTTTAATTGTCATAATATTGGAGCTATAGGACTGTAGATGTAGCATATGATATGTCAATAATCATATAAGATAATATGACAATGAAAAGAGTACATTACATAAAATAATGAGATGCATATGAAATGAAACAACTCGTGAACTTTATTTAGTAACAAGAATTCATGTAACTTGGTATCCTCATGTATATGTAGATTTAGAGGTGATTATGAATGGCAGTATGTGAACATATGAATGCGTGGATACATGGTCAATAGTGGTGTCGAAGTTGGTAATGCCTTCATGTACCAAGGAGGGATCTATGTTTCATGCCAAATGATACGAAATCAAGTAGCCTTACATACCTCGTTATATGACCTCGTTACTACCTTGGTGTGGCTGAGTTTTCCCTCAAATATTTAGCTATGGTATATTAGACAATAAGACTAGTATTAGTAGTGATGAAACACTTCTTAGCAGCCCAATACCATAAAAAATAATATCCGGGCAGCAAACGTTTAATTAGCGACGTGAAGACATTTCTTTACCCTTTTCAGTTATAATTGTATTTTCTAACAATCATTGTTATGTACATGTCATGTACATCATATTTAAGATCCTTAAAAGTCTTACAACAGCACATATGACACAACACATAACAATTATTCACAACATACAAACAAGCGGCACAGCATTACATCCTTTCTCCACACTTCGACGTCAACAATCCCGAACCTATTTTAACTTTACCTAATTTTTTTCCAACATTCTTATCAAATAAAACTAGTCTTAAAATAGTCCATAAATAGTCCCAAAATAGAGGAGGGTTGTGGAACCACATATTACAACTATCAACTCACAAATTTCTTTTAAGAGTACAATTACGACGTCGTATACCACTTCATCTTTGCAAGCTATAAAAGTAGTGCAGCAGCCTAATTACATGATTAACAAACATACCTTTGTTAACAACATAAGTATTACCTCTTAGTTCATCTAACCAAGAAGAGAAAAAGCCTCTTGAACAATATGAAAAATTCACAACAATCCTTAGGACACAAGCTGTCCAGAATTTCCAGCACAATATACTAGCATATATTTCTTGTTTCTCATGAAGAAACCATACTAAATATACAATTATAATTGCTTACTTTTTCCTTCAATATTATAGTTTCCTTGAAGATCCTTGCAAGGTTGCAATAGCTGATTGGTAAAGTGAAATAAAGAGAAGGTAAGAGTCTTTTGAAAAACTGAAAACTTGTTCGAAAAACTGAAAACGTGTTTCAATTGGAAATGACTAGAGGGCTGCGGTTGATCTATTTTAAAAGACTTCTATGAATGACTTTCTCTTAAAATTCTGCCCACACATGAACACTTGTTAATACACCTGTTATGCAGTAGCTTGTCCCTCATAATTGGGCCTAAATGGGTCTCAAATGTGATGGACCTTGGCTTCCCATTTTTCATCTTTTTTCTTAGTTAGTTTTAGGCCCAAACTTTTGACAATACACTAAGTATTCAATCACACGTACCTATTAGTGCCCAAATTCTGCATGTTGGAATTCCACTTTAGCTTTAAATAAGTTAGGATATTTTGATATTATCGTATCCTCGGCCTCCCATGTTATTTCTTCTAATTGTTGGTTTCTCCACAGTAGCTTCACTGAAGCTATGCTTTATTCCTTAGCTTCTTAACTTGACGATCCAGTATAGCAATAGGTACCTCTTCATACGTGAGATCTTTTGTAACCTGCACATCGTCAATAGGAGTGATACAGGATGGGTCACCTAAGCATTTTCGAAGCATTGAGACATGGAAAACAAAATGAACAATTGAAAGCTCTTGGGGTGGCTCTAGCTCATATGCAACCTGCCCGAACTTTGTAATAATTTTATATGGACCTATGTAACATGGGCTCATAACCCCTTTCATTAGAGACACCTCTAAAAATACCCAATCCCCTACTGAGAATTCCAGTCCTCTCCTTCTAGCATCCGCATATGTTTTGTGATGATTTTGGGTTGTTTCTAGTCGCTGCTATACTGCCTTAACTTTTTCCATGGCTTGTTGTACTAAATTTGGCCCAAGCAAGGTGGTTTCTCCCACTTCAAACCATGCAATTGGCGATCTACACTTCCTTCCATACAAAGCTTCATAAGGTGCCATCTTTATACTTGAGTGGTAGCTATTATTATAGCAAATTCAATAAGTGGCAAATGGTCCACCCAACTACCTTTAAAGTCCAATGCACAAGCTTGCAACATATCTTCAAGTGTTTGAATGGTGCATTCTGCTTAACCATCTGTTTGAGGGTGGAATGTCGTACTCAAATTTACTTGTATCCCTAAACTCCTTCGGAAGGACTTCCAAAACCTCACAGTGAATTTAGTTCCTCGGTCAGATATAATGGAGACTGGGACTCTATGTAGCCTGACTATCTCTTTGACGTATAGCTTGGCATACTCTTCAGCTGTATAATCACTCTTTATAGGCAAGAAGTATGTTGACTTTGTGAGTTTATCAACTATTACCCATATGGAGTCAAACTTCTGAAATGAGCGAGGCAAATTGGTAACAAAATCCATATTGATCACATCCCACTTCCATGTTGGAAGCTCTATACACTGCATATAACCTCCTAGCTTTTGGTGTTCTACCTTCAGTTATTGGCAATTGGACATTGAGCCACAAATTCTGCAAGGTCCATTTTCATGCCACCCCACCAAAACATTCTCTTCAGGTCATAGTACATCTTAGTCGATCCTGGATGAATGGAATATCGGGAATGATGGGCTTCTTCCATTATCCTCTTTCTTAATCCATTAATATCAGGCACACATAATCTATTTTGGCAGTACAGTACTCCATTTTGTGTAAGTTCAAAGCCCTTCATCATACCCTGATTCACCTTTTCCTTAAGTCGTCGTAAAAGAGGATCCTCAAATTGTTTTGCTTTCACCTCCGTTACTAATGAAGACGATGTTGAATTATGTACAATAACCCCTTCCTTTAGAGTTTCAAGAAGGTGAGCTCCCAAACTAGCTAGTTTTCGTAGATCCTTAGCTACGGCTTGACTTACCATGGCCTGGTCACTAGTATTCATAGTTGCCTTACGACTCAGAGCATCGGCTACCATATTTGCCTTCCCCAGATGGTATAGTATATCAACATCGTAATCCTTTATTAGCTCCAGCCATCTTCGTTGTCTTAAGTTTAGGTCTTTCTACTTAATGATATATTACAGGCTCTTGTGATCAGTATACATGTCAATGTGAACCCCATACAAATAGTGGCGCCTTATTTTCAAAGCAAATACAATCGCTGCTAGCTCAAGATCATGAGTTGGGTAATTTTTCTCATGTGGTCATAATTATTTAGATGCATAAGCAATTACCTTACCATGTTCTGTCAGTACACATCCTAAGCTAACTCCTGAAGCATTATATACACTGCATACCCCTCAGATCTTTCTGGAAGTACCAGCACAGGTGCAGAAGTTAGCTTATTTTTCAGTTCCTGGAAGCTCTTTTCACATGCATCATTCCATTGGAACTTGGTTGCCTTATGTGTTAATTTTGTTAAAGGTGCAAAAATAGAAGAAATACCTTCAACAAACCTCCTGTAATAACCTGCCAAACCTAGGAAGCTTCGAGCTTCCATGGGTATCGTTGGTCTTGGCCAATCTCTCACAACGTCTATCTTTTGTGAATCAACCTTTATTCCTTCCTCAGAGATAATATGACCCAAGAACGCCACTGATTTTAGCCAAAATTCTCATTTAAAAAACTTGCCATCAACTGTCGATCACGAAGAACCTGTAACACAAGTATTAAATGCTTTGCGTGGTCCTCTTCAGATCTAGAGCATACCAAAATGTCATCTATACAAACTATCACAAACACATCCAAGTATGGCTTGAATACCCTATTCATCAAATCCATAAAAACTGTTGGTGCATTCGTTAGCCCAAATGACATAACAAGAAGTTCAAAGTGACCATAAAGTGTTCTTAAAGCAGTCTTAGGTATATCTTCCTCCTTCACCCTCATTTGGTGATACCCCGATCTCAAATCAATTTTTGAAAAGCATTTGGCACCCTGTAA
Organism: Solanum ossicruentum; assembly: GCA_025774065.1. Taxonomy (NCBI): domain Eukaryota; kingdom Viridiplantae; phylum Streptophyta; class Magnoliopsida; order Solanales; family Solanaceae; genus Solanum; species Solanum ossicruentum. The sequence goes on along the minus strand of JAOTQR010107437.1, from coordinate 17 downwards.
CTGATCAAATAAGTCAT